>JARQOD010000656.1:0-43278 GCA_033576555.1 Oophaga sylvatica
AAAAGCGCAACAGGGCAAGGGCGCAGTGGAAGAAACAGGAAGTCCTTGGTATAGGATCCTGCACAATTTTTCCGGTCAGGGGGACCAAGCGTCGCACATTTTTCAGGCTGGTGACAGGAAAACCAGGTCTTACTGGCCGTCGCAGAAAGCAGCCCTTGGAGTGCGGTACGTAACTGAAGTCAGGAAGTGGGAACCTTGGTCGATGCAGGAAACATAAACTCCTCTCTCACATTATTTGGAAGACTTCGACCAAAGCTGACCGGGCATACGCTAG
This sequence comes from Oophaga sylvatica, assembly GCA_033576555.1. Classification (NCBI taxonomy): domain Eukaryota; kingdom Metazoa; phylum Chordata; class Amphibia; order Anura; family Dendrobatidae; genus Oophaga; species Oophaga sylvatica. Next base: position 275 of record JARQOD010000656.1, read on the forward strand.
GAGTTAGCTGGAGTATTCGGAGTTAACTTAGCTCAATGCTAGTTGGACTCATCATATTGAAAGTAAAGGAGGCCTCTAACCTGTTCAGCTGTTATCTCGAAGCACATCCTCCACCCACCAGCCTCCCTGGGGACCTGCCCAAACATCTGACAAGTAAAAGGTATGGAAAGACGCTGGATGTGTGGAGACTGATTCATTTATCTGCACCCTACATCACTAAACCATAGACTTTGAGGGACCAGTCCCACCTGTGGGGGACCCGTCATCTAGCTGCCACAACAATCCCCTCAGAGATCTCCGCAGCGCTGGTCTTAGTGATCGACAACTACAGGTGGCGTCACGAACTGTTATCTACTAAATCCCTGTAAATAATATCCCCCCTTTAACGCCTGACCGCCAGGACACGGACCGAGCCACGCTACCAGTGACATTCCCATAGAAATCTACAGGCTCTGCTCTGAGTATCCCATATCCCTGGAACCCACAATTGTGGTGCGGGTCAACACAACTTGGCGTCACGAACAGGATACGAAACTGCAGAATTGCGAGCCCTGTGTGCCTGTGGAGGTTTTTGGGGAAAAAGACTGTTGCTGTTGTTTTGCGCCAAATACCGCCATATTTTCCGCCAGATTCGCGCCCTGAGGCGCTGGGAAGAAGGTGGGCGTATCTTCCCGTGGCGTGTACCCCCCTGAGGCGCGAAAGAAAATGGCCGCCCTCTCCAAGTGTTATTACAATATGCGATCCTGCCCTACAGCAAAAGAGATCCGCCTCCTCTTCACCTTCCCGCGAAGAGGAGGAGACGCAAACCCCGCCTCCACGGAAGAGACCAACTGTTCGGAAAAGTACGAGAGACGGACTTGGAGTATGATGGAGGCAGGACGTGTGCAGCCGAGCAGGGAAGCGGTGGAAGGCAGGCCCCGTTCCCAGCCAAGCTGCCACTAGAACCGGAGCCATTTGTGGTCGGCACCCTGCGCAAGCCTTGCTGGAGATTGGAGAAGAAAATGCAAGGTTAAAGAAAATGATCCAGCAACGACCGGCGTGGGGGAGATTGAGAAACGCCGGCGTACCCAGATACAGCGGGCGGCTGTGGGATGCGGTGTTCTCCTCCTTCGACGACCCTCCGCCATTTGAACTGCCCAAATTTTCTGCTGCCAAGGCTAAGGAGCAAATGGAGGCTACCCCCAAAAGTACCGACCCTGACCCACGATGGAGCGGTGGAGGCGAAGGAGGTTGAGGAGGTCCTGCCCGTTCCGGAACGCCCGCCGGCCAGGAGGCCGCAGCAGATGATTGTTTCCCCGGTAGGGACACCGGAGGATCCTGTCCGTCGCTGCCAGAGGTCGACTGGGACGCGATGGAGCGTCTTGATGACGTTGTCTATGCCGTAAAATGGGAAAGTGCGTGGCAGCAACGTCAGGAGGACACAACGCCGACAGGAGGAAGAACAAGAGAGACAGTGTAACCGACAGCGGCAGCATGCAGAGCTCACGCGGACAAGGAGACCGTTTGCCGCGATAAAGGTACCCGGAGGGAACCACGACGTCAGGGTGCGTCACCGAATTCCAGTTCCGCAAGGGCTGGGGTTTTATCCGGGGGGAACGGACTTTACCCAGGGGTATTTTGAGCCGACGCGACGTAGAGTCCCACCTACCACAAGGCCTACGGGAAGGGACCTGGTTAATGGGACATAGTCACCTACACACGCACTGGGTATGAAAGGAGGTATGCCTTAATGTCACAATCGTCCGTGACCCCGTCCCCGAAGCAGTAACGTCACCATTGCAGCGCGTCACAGTCTCGAGCTCCCGCTGCACCAGGCCGTGCCCCGGCATCGCCCCCTGAATGTCCCTCGCAGTTCGAAGCACCCGCCTGCATACTCTTCACTGCCCTGTCCTCCTACTACATCGCAACATGCGACCCAATCTACATCGCAAACTGCGATTACAGCTGAATCGCCCCCTGTTACGCAAACAGCGACGCAATTGGCATCCCACAAAGAGAAAGCACCCCGAGTGCCCCTAGAGGTTCGCACAAGAACTGTTGCGACCAAACCCTGATAGCAGGTCACGACCTGTTTGTCATGCATTCTAAGAGCATCGCATTGTCCAGCCCCCCCCGGGTGGAAAATGTCATTGAAGTCTGCAAGAAAATGTGAAACCGGTAGGACCCAGACAGGGGTTTACCGCAACATAAGAAGATGTAAAAAAGTTTTGATAAAAGAAATAATTGCTGTTTTGCACTTTATTGCTATGTATAGTGTCTATATAGTTTTATATATATGGAGTAGAATACCCGCTGGGTACAAGAATGAAAATTTGAAAAGTGAAGAATTTATAGAAGTAAATGTGAGTTCCAGAAGTTATCAATATGTGTCTTTTATTATGTCAGGACTGAGAGGCTGAGGACTGTGCCAGCCCAGAACTTATCTTTGTACATAGTTGCGCTCGGTGCATTATATTGGTTTTACACGAAGCCATTATTACACAACTACCTCTGAACATAAAACCCGTAAGGTGTGGCACTGAGCGAGGTCTGCAGCCAGATGTCCTGCAGCCCACCCAGACCCACGTTGAAGGTTTGGTGCGGGTCCTTCACAAGAATACTGTGTATTTATTGAGTGTCTTGACGTTTTGATACTTTTGTATTTTCTATTGTTCATAATGCAACGTTTAAGAAATCCTTACCTCCCTGATGGGAGAAGTTTCATGTTATTGTTAATGCAAAACAAAATGTCTTTTCTTTTTATATTTCACAGCCCGGGAGTGCTGTATTTTACCAAGGGGGAATGTGTAGCCCTGTGTGTAAGGCACACAGTACCCTGGAGGATGTGCGGAGAGGTAACAGTTTAATGCTCGATATCCATTCACTCCATCACACACTTTAGACACACCCATAGGGTATATAAGCTAGTGTCATTCAGCAGAGAGAGGTCAGTCTAGTCTGGACTCGGAGGGAGGAGAGGAGATCAGATTGCATTTCCTGTCAGAGCTCTGGGTGAGCTAAAGTCAGACAGACAGTTTGAAGAAAGAAGAGTTAGCAGCAGAAACTTCAGTCGCCGTCCCAAGGACAGTGAAGTTCAGTCGACGTGCTCCTGAACTAGAAGAATACTGAGAATCTGTAGCGAGCTCCAAGGAAGAAGCAAGAAAGGACTAACTTGTATTACCTTAGGAAGTGTGGAGTGCTTATGCTAAAAAGCGCGAACAGGGCGAAGGGCGCAGTTGAAGAAACAGAGAAGTGCCTTAGGTATAGGATACCTGCACAAATTATCCGGTCACTGGGGACCGAAGCGTCGCTACAGCTTCAGGCGTGGTGACAGGAAAACCAGAGTCTTACTGGACCTTAGGTCGCAGAAAGCAGCCCTGGAGTGTCGGTACGTAACTGAAGTCAGGAGAGTGGGAACCTTGAGTCGATGCAGGACAACAGTAGGAACTCAGCTCTCTCGCATTATTGGAAGACTTCGACCACAATGCTGACCGGGCAGTACAGCTATGGAGTTAGCTGGAGTATTCGGAGTTAACTTAGCTCTAATGCTAGTTGGACTCATCATATTGAAAGTAAAGGAGGCCTCTAACCTGTTCAGCTGTTATCTCGAAGCACATCCTCCACCCGACCAGCCTCCCTGGGACCTGCCTAAACATCGACAAGTAAAAGGTATGGAAAGAACGCTGGATGGTGTGAGACTGATTCATTTATCTGCACCCTACATCATTAATACCATAGACTTTGAGGGACCAGTCCCACCTGTGGGGGACCCCGTCATCTAGCTGCCACAACATCCCCTCAAGAGATCTACCGCAGCGCTGGTCTTAGTGATCAGACAACTACAGGTGGCGTCACGAACTGTTATCTACTAAATCCCCTGTAAATAATATCCCCCCTTTAACGCCTGACCGCCAGGGACACGGACCGAGCCACGCTACCAGTGACATTCCCCATAGAAATCTACAGGCTCTGCTCCGAGTACCCATATCCCTGGTAACCCACAATTGTGGTGCGGGTCAACACACACGTTGCGGAATTTGCCGTGGAAATTTCCGCGCAATCCCGCACCTTCCTGCCGCGGGAAATACGCATATTATAGGTATGCGTATTCCCGTCAGAAACTAGCATTTTGCAAGCGTAATTAGCTTACAGAATGCTAGCGTTTTCCAGGCGATCTGTAGTATCGCTTGGAAAACTGATTGACAGGGTTGCTCACACGAGTCACACATAGTGTTTGACAAGTGTGAGCAACTTTTTACTGTTGATGCCGCCTATGCCCCTTCCTGACCTGTGACACAGCGTATGTGTCATGAAAGGATCGCATTCCTGCGGGTCGGGTGACCGGGGTCACTGAAAGGTCACCCAACCCGCAGGCACAAGACCCTTTGTGCTTCACCACAGGGGGGTTGGCTTAACCCCCACGTGGCTACGATCGCTCTGATTGGCTGTTAAAAGGTGAAACATTGCTCCCTTTATTCCGAGCCCCGACGTTGCCCAAACAGTGGTTTACCCCCACATATGGGTATCAGCGTACTCAGGAAAAAATTGCACAACAACTTTGGGGGTCTAATTTTTCCTGTTACCCTTGGGAAAAAAATTGGGGACTAAAAAAATTATTTTTGTGGAAAAAAAAAGATTTTTTATTTTCACAGCTCTGCGTTATAAACTTCTGTGAAGAACTTGTGGAGATTCAAAGTGCTCACCACACATCTATAGGAATTCCTCGGGGATCTAGTTTCCAAAATCTGTCACTTGGGCGGTTTCTACTGTTTAGGCACTTCATGGGCTCTGCAAATGTAACATGACGCCCGCAGACCATTCCATCAAGTCGGCATTTCAAAACGTCACTACTTTCCTTCCGAGCCCCGACGTGTGCCCATACAGTAGTTTTCTCCCACATATGGGATATCAGCATACTCAGGACAAATTGGACAACAACTTTTGGGGTCTAATTTCTCCTGTTACACTTGGAAAATAAAAAAATTGGGGACTAAAAGATGTTTGTGGAAAAAATATGATTTTTTTTTTTTTCATGTCCGGGCGTTATAAACTTCTGTGTAGCGCTTGGGGTTTCAAAGTGCTCACCGCACATCTAGATAAGTTCCGTGCGGTGTCTAGTTTCCAAAATGGGTCACTTGTGGGAGATTCTACTGTTTAGGCACATCAGGGCTCTGCAAACGTAACATGATGCCCGCAGACCATTCCATCAAAGTCAGCATTTCAAAACGTCACTACTTCCCTTCCGAGCCCCGACGTGTGCCCGAACAGTGGTTCCCCCCACATATGGGGCACCAGCATACTCAGGAAAAACTGGACAACAACTTTTGGCTTCCAATTATCCTTTCACCCTTGGGAAAATAAAAAATAGCGGGCTAAAAAAATGATTTTTGAGAAACAAAAATGATTTTTTTATTTTCACTGCTCTGCGTTTATAAACTTCTGTGAAGCACTTGGGGTTCAAAGTGCTCACTACGCATCTAGATAAGCTCCTTGGGGGTCTAGTTTCCAAAATGGGGTCACTTGTGGGGGTTTCTACTGTTTAGGCACATCAGGGGCTCTGCAAACGCAACCAGACGCCCGCAGAACATTCCATCAAGTCTGCATTCCAAAATGACGCTCCTTCCCTTCTGAGCCCTGCCGTGCGCCCATACAGTGGTTTATGACCACATATGAGGTATCTGTGTACTCAGGAGAAATTGCCCAACAAATTTTAGGATCCATTTTATCCTGTTGCCCATGCAAAAATGAAAAATTTATGCTAAAATAAAATTTTTGTTGGAAAAATTAAAATGTCCATTTTTTCTTTCCACGTTGCTTTAGTTCCTGTGAAGCACCTGAAGGGTTAATAATCTTCTTGAATGTAGTTTTGAGTAGCTTGAGGGTGCAGTTTTATAATGGTGTCACTTTTGGGTATTTTCTACCATATAGACCCCTCAAAGTGACTTCAAATGTGAGGTGGTCCCAAAAAAAAATGGTTTTGTAAATTTTGCTGTAAAAATGAGAAATCGCTGGTCAACTTTTAACCCTTATAACTTCCTAACAAAAAAAAATTTTGTTTCCAAAATTGTGCTGATGTAAAGAGACATTTGGGAAATGTTATTTATTAACTATTTTGTGTCACATAACTCTCTGGTTTAACAGAATAAAAATTCAAAATTTGAAAATTGCGAAATTTTCAAAATTTTCACCAAATATCCATTTTTTACACAAATAAACACAAAAAATTATCAACCTAAATTAATGACTAACATGAAGCCCAATATGTCACGAAAAAACAGTCTCAGAATCGCTAGGATCCGTTGAAGCGTTCCTGAGTTATTGCCTCATAAAGGGACACTAGTCAGAATTGCAAAAAATGGCAATGAAGGGGTTAAGGTCTGTGCACACGTTGCGGAATTGCCATGGAAATTTCCGCGGCAATCCCGCACCTCCCTGCAGCGGGAATTACGCATATTATAGGTATGCGTATTCCCGCCAGAAACTAGCGTTTTGCAAGAGTAATTAGCTTGCAGAATGCTAGCGTTTTCCAGGCCATCTGTAGCATCGCTTGGAAAACTGATTGACAGGTTGGTCACACAAGTCACACATAGTGTTTGACAAGTATGAGCAACTTTTTACTATTGATGCCGCCTATGCGCATCAATATAAAAAGATCTAATGTTAAAAATAATTAAAAAAAAATAATAAATCGTGATATTCTCACCTTCCGGCGGCCCCCGCAGCCTTCCTGCCTCACAGCGACGCTCCCGGCCAATCCGTTCCCAGGCGTCCTTTGCGACAATGACCCCCAGATGACGGAAGGTGAGAATATCATTATTTTTTATTTTAGTTATTATTTTAACAAGGATATGGTGCCCAAGGCCTGGAGGAGAGTCTCCTGTCCTCCAGACCCTGGGTACCATCCGCACATGAACCGCTTAGGCCTGTTTCACACATCCGGCGGGCGCCTTGCGGCGCCCCCGGCATTTTGCCGCAGCGCCGCATCTGAAAATCTGATGCGCCGCATGCGGCTTTTTTCGCATTGACATGCATTAGCGCCGGCTGGGCGCCGCATGTCAATGCGTTGCATGCGGTTTTTGTCCGGATGCGGCGCAAATGTACATTGCGGCGTCCGGGAAAAACGCTGCATGTAACGTTTTTTGTTTTTGCCGGATGGTTTCTTATCTCTCCAAGGATCAGAAACCATCCGGCAAAAAACCGCATTTTGGCCGCCGGAAGTGTGAAAGGTTTTCAGATGCAGCGCTGCGGCAAAAAGCCGGGGGCGCCGCAAGGCGCCCGCCGGATGTGTGAAACCAGCCTTACTTTGCACATGGTGGGGACAGCCACATGCGTAAAGTAAGCGGTTCAATGCATTCCTATGGCGGCGGAATCGCCGCGATTCTGCAAAAAATAATGAGCATGCTGCAGATTCTTCCGCGATGCAATTCCGCCGTTGAAAAACACGCAGCATGTGCACAGCATTGTGGAATCCCATAGCATATAATGAGTTGTGTAAGCGTTTCCACCGCGAAAAAACCCCGGCAAAAACGCTAAGAATCCGCAACGTGTGCACAGGCCCTAAGCGAATCTGCGGAATCTGCTGCGGATCTACAGCAGAACTGCAAGTGATGTACAGTACCATTATATTCAATGGAAATAAAAAACGCAGTGCACATGCTGCGGATTTTTCCGCGCGGATTTGGTGCGGATTTAAATCCGCAGCATGTCACTTCTTTTGTGCAGTTCCGCAGCGTTTTGAGACCTGCTCTAAATAGGAATCCGCAGGTCTCAAAATGCAGGGGAAATCCGCACAAAAAACCGCGGCAAATCCGCAGTAAAACACAGGTCATTTTATCTGCGAATTTTAGCAAAATCTGCACGGAAAATTCCTCAGCAGATTCTGGAACGTCTGCACATAGCCTAAAAGTGTATGTATTTCACATGTGCGTCACGTTAGGCTAGTAAGAGTAAACCAGATTTATTTGTACTGATTTTACAATGGGGGGCGCCGTTTTGCAGTTCGCCTCAGGCAGCAAAGAGGCTAGGTTCACCCCTGCTTGTAGGTCAGTATTAGTAATTTGAATTGGATACGCTGAGGGAGTGGGAGCCAGTGAAGAGAATTGCAGAGGGTGTGTCGACCCGCCACCACAATTGTGGGTTACCAGGGCAATGGGGTACTCAGAGCCGAGCCCGTAGAAGTCTATGGGGATTTTGTCACAGGTAGCTGTGGCTCGGTCTGTGGCCCTGGCGGTCTGGCGTATGTTGTTGGGGAATATTTACAGGGGATAACTATATACAGTTCGTGACGCCACCTGTAGTATTCTGGTAATTAGTACCAGCGCTGCTGTAGATCTCTGAGGGGATGGTGATGCAGCTAGATGTCGGGTCCCCTACAGGTGGGACTCTTCCCTCAGGTCGGTAGTTAGGTAAGGATTGTGCAGGCATGCAGTAATAACTCAGTCTCACACAGTCAAAGTCTTTCCATACCTTTACTTGCAGAATGGTAAAGCAGGTCCCAGGGAGGCTGATGGGGTTGATGGAGGATGAGCTTTGAGGCAAACGGTTAAGCAAGTTAGGGGCCTCCTTTAACTCCAATGAAGCTGAGTACGACCAGCCTGAAGCGTAGTCCTCTCTATGATTCCAGCTTATCTTTAGCTGTTCTGCCCGATCAGTGTTGTGGTTGGAGCCTTTTTGGTGAGAAAGATGATTTCCTATATTGTCGTGCACTGACTCACGTTCCTCACTTCCTCTGACCCCAGTTACGTACTGACTGTATGGGCTTATCCGCGCGACCTAGGGTCCGGTAGATTTCTGGCTATCTTATCACCTTGCTTGAAACAAAGATGATTCTTCGGTCCCCAGTAACCGGTAGATTCGTGCAGGTATTCTTCACCTATAGCACTTCCTTGCTTTCTTCCACTTTTGCCCTTCGACTTGCTCAGTTCTCAGGAGATATTTCAGCCTGTCTCCAGTGGGGCACAGCTTTGACTAGGCTCGGGTACGTTAAAGTACCTATACTAGACTCCACAATTTTAAGCTGAAGATAGAGCAGAGTCCCTAAGACGTCTTGTCTCTCCTAAGTCTGGACACACTCTCCTACTGACTTCTCACTCTGAAGTCCAGACACAGACTAACTAAATCTCTCCCTTCCACACCCCTACTGGGCGTGTTTGAAGGTACATGATGACATGAAGAACACTTAACCTTTACCTCTCCACTCATCCTCCTGGTATTGTGTACCAGGGCTACACATTCCCCCATGGTAAACGACAGCACTCCCGGGCTGTGGAATACAAAAGACAGAAAAATTTTGTTTATGCAATAACATTTGGAACAATAACATCTTCCCATCCGGGAGGTAAGAATACCTTAACGTTACAAACTTTAATACAAATAGTATCAAATAGCATTTTCAATAAATATATATACAAGATACTTGTGAAGGACCCGCACCAAACCTTCAACGTGGGTCCTGGGTGGGCTGCAGGACATCCAAGTGCAGACCTCACTCAGTGCCACACCACACGGGTTTTTGGTTCAGAGGTGAGTCAAGGTTTCATGTGAAACCATTAAGAGGGCACTTTAGTGCAACTATTTACAGGATACAGTTTTTGGGCTGGCTCAGTCCTCAGCCTCTGAGTCCATTGTAAACGAAGCTTGATAGGGAAAAACACATTTATATATATAGACTTTTCACAATATATTTACATCAGTTCGTCATAACTATTGCTGATATCTAATGGTAATTTCCCTTTTGTGATTCTCTCTGACCTACGTGGTGTAGTTTCAGGTAAATCAATTTGCGATCTGTCTGCACTATGAAACGGTAAACCATAGAACTGCCTTAATCTTTCTATGGATCTGGCAAGCGTACTGATGGCTGGGCGGTGTGAGTCAGCTTCACCAGGAGATCCCATAGTATGGGGCGCTGCTACAGATGATCCATCTTGAGGTTCTACAGGTTGAGGTGTTGCTGGAAGGGGTAACTCCTGAGCGGGTTCAACTGGCACTACAGGCACAACTGGAGGTAAAACGTCCTCTTGTGGCTTATAAAACTGCAACACTGGAATTATCACAGCATCTCCCAGTCGGGGCCAATCCGCAGGAAAATCTCCCAGATCGGTGTGTAGGACCTCTTCCTTTCTTTCTCTTTGATTGAAGACAGGGTTCTTGTCGCAACGTTTCAAGGGTTCCGGACATAGTTTCAAATGGTCTCTAGACACAGTGGTTATTGTTTTTCCTCCGTCTTTACTGACGACACAAACTTTTCCGTTGTCGTACTTAGAATCTTGTATGACGTAGGGTTCTTGCTCCCACTGATTATCCAGTTTGTGCATCTTTCTTTTTCTTTTTAATACTACCTCTCCAGGCATCAGAGGCTTGGCAGGAGCATTTCGGTTGTAAACATCTTCCTGTTTCTCCCGTGCCTTATTAAGACTTTCCTCCACACAGATTTGTACTCTTCTGTATTGCTCTTGCCGATTGACGTCCCAGTTCTCAACAGCGTCGTCTGCCTCCGGTTCTACCACTCCAAGTTCTAGATCCATTGGTAGTTTTCCGGGCCTTGCTCTCATAAGATAGGCTGGAGTGCAGTTAGTTGAGCTTACAGGTATATGATTATACAAATCAACCAAATCAGGTAGTAAATCCGGCCATCGATTCCTGTCTTCCAACGGTATGGATCTCAACAAGTCAAGGACAATATGGTTCATCTTTTCACAAAGACCGTTGGTTTGAGGGTGATATGGTGTTGTTCTTATTTTCTTGCACCCGTACATATGACAGAATTCCTTGAATAAATCGGCTTCAAAAGCAGGTCCCTGATCGGTTAAGACTTGCTCGGGATACCCATGCGGTCTGCAGAAGCTTGCTTGAAAGGTCTTCGCTGCCGTCACTGCAGTCTGGTCTTTCACTGGAACGACTACCAGAAATCTGGAGTAATGGTCCACCATGGTCAAGGCGTATGAGTATCCAGATCTACTCGGTGACAGTTTGACGTGGTCCAGGGCCACAATCTCCAGGGGACGAGTCGTCCGGATAGGTTGCAGGGGGGCCTTCTGACTTCCGTAGTCCTTTCTTCTGAGACCACAGGGTCCACAGTTCCGACACCACCTCTCGATGGAGCTGCGCATCCCTACCCAGTAGAACCGGCATCTCAACAGGGTCTCCAGCTTCCTCCAGCCAAAGTGTCCTGCTTGATCGTGGTACGCTTCCAACACCATTGGGACGTCTGTCTTTGGGACCACGATTTGCCAGACCATTTCATGGGTTCTGGGGTTGACGTATCTTCTGCACAACTTCTCACGGTACAGGAACAACCTGCTTCTCTCGTTCCACAGGAGCTTGGCGGGCATAGGTGCATCCTTTTCCAAGGAGGAGCCTTCTTGCTTTAACAACTCCTTGATGTGGCTGACCACTGGATCACTGTCCTGAGTCTCTTTCCAGCTGTGATGGGGTAAAGGATTTAATGTGGCACCATTTTGCTTTCTGTGGACTTGATGCTCGTGGACTACCCCATTTCGATGGAACGCGGGTAGCTCAATTTCTTCCAGGTCGTCCGATTCTTCTTCCGTGTCAGAGTCATGCGGCATTCGGGACAACGCATCAGCATTAGCATTCTTTCGACCTGCCCGGTACTTGATAGTAAACTGATAATTGGACAACCGGGCCATCCATCGCTGCTCCATGGCACCCAGCTTGGCGGTTTCCAGGTGCGTTAACGGGTTGTTGTCTGTAAACGCAGTGAACTTATTGGAGGCCAGATAGTGCTTAAATCTTTCAGTAATGGCCCAGACCAGCGCCAGAAAACTCTAGCTTGAAGCTGCTATAATTTTCAGGATTCCTTTCAGTTGGCCTGAGTTTTCTGCTGGCATATGCGATGACTTTTTCTTGTCCATTCTGCTTCTGACTGAGAACTGCTCCCAGCCCTTCATTACTGGCGTCGGTGTACAACAGGAACGGTTGGCTGTAATCAGGATAGGTTAAGATCTCATCACCTGTCAGGATCTCTTTCATCTTTTGGAATGCTTCAGCCTGTTCTTTACCCCAATTAAAGGGAGGGTTTCTGCTCTTCAGGGATTGTCCTACCAGGAGGTCCTGTAAAGGAGCTGCCTTCTTCGTGTAATCTTTCACGAATCTCCTGTAGTAACCCGTTAGTCCCAGGAACTGTCGCACTTCCTTAAGGTTCTTCGGCTCCGGCCACTTCTGGATGGCAGTGACTTTCTCTGGGTCCGGCGCTACTCCTTCCGAACTGACGATGTGCCCCAAGTATTGTACCTTCTGCTTGAGTAGATGGCATTTTGAGGGTTTTAATTTCATCCCGTACCTGGACAGGGACTCAAACACTTCTGCCAGGTGCTTCAGATGGTCCTCATAGGTCTTGGAATACACGATAACGTCGTCTAGGTATAGCAGCACGGTTTCAAAATTGAGATGTCCCAGACAGTTTTCCATCACTCTCTGAAATGTTCCTGGGGCACTACTGAGCCCAAACGGCATTCTGTCGAACTCACAGAGCCCCATTGGGGTGTGTGAAAGCCGTTTTCTCACGATCCTCCTCAGCCACAGCCACTTGCCAGTAACCACTAGTCAGATCAAGGGTAGAAAAGTAGTTAGCCGTTTTCAGAGCAGCTAATGATTCCTCTATACGTGGTAACGGGTATGCATCCTTGTGTGTTATGCGGTTCACCTGCCTGTAATCCACACACATTCTCATACTACCATCTTTCTTTTTAACCAAAACTAGAGGGGCTGCCCAGGGACTACAACTATCCCTTATCACCCCAGCTTTCTTCATATCATTCAACATTTCTTTAGCCTTCTGATAATGAGCTGGAGGTATGGGCCTATACCGCTCTTTGATGGGAGGATGATTGCCTGTAGGGATATGATGTTGTACTCCCTTAATGATCCCAAAATCAAGTGGATTTTTGCTAAACACTTGGGCGTACTCTTGCACCACCCGTAATACCCCTTGCTTCTGGTGAGCGGGAGTGGTGTCCGTCCCAACATGGAGCTGCTGACACCATTCCGCCACCCGAGTTGCTGGGTCATTGTCCTCCTCTATTTGACAGGAGTCTAAGGACTCAGCCGGGAGAATGGAATTATTGTCGACAGCATGAAGTTTAGCAATGGTTGCATAACGGGGTAAATTTACCTCATCATCTCCCCAATTGAGAAGCCGTACAGGTACTCTTCCATTCACCACTTCTACTACTCCTCTAGCAGTCATAAGTGTAGGTCTATGTTCTGAATGGTGGGGTTCTACTACAGCTTGGTAATTCTGTCCTCTCAGACCTATGGCTGCCCTGCACCAAATGATCATTTCACTCATTGGGGGTATCACAATAGGAACTGAGTCAGTGACCCGTACATTACCAATTTCGCCGTCGGTAAGCTTCGCTTGCTGCTGACACACCAGGGCCCGGATCTCTCTTTGGATGACTCCTCTCTGCCTTGGTCGGGCAATCTCAGCGAGCTGTTGGAGCAAGAACACTACTTCTTCCAAACAATTACCAATAACATTAGTACCCAATATTATATTTAGACCATTCTCCTCATTTACAGTCTTCACTACCAGAAGTCCCTGGTCTTTCAACTCCTCTCTTCCCACCTTTACATCTACACATTTTGTTCCAAGTACTTCTACAGGAAGACCATTAGAAGCATACACGGTAAAGTCAAGGCTCGGGGGTTTAAGATCGTCCATTGACCAGTACTTGGTATATAGGGCATCAGGTATAAGAGTGACTTGAGACCCAGTGTCTAGCAATGCTGGAACAGCAATCCCATCTAAAATAATGGACAGGTAGGGTCGCCCGCCCACATACCTGCGGTTCCAGTCTAGGGGGCCTGGCGGGTATTCTCCTGGGTGTTGGCCCTTGGACCCAGGTCCTGCCCGTTTAAAGGACACTGTGGAGACAAATGACCTTTTCGGTTGCAGCGAAAACAGACGATCTCTCGACGAGAAGGGTGTTGATCAGAGGTTGCTCCTGGGGGTGGCGTTGTCCTCCTCCGGGGGGCGACGTCTTCTTTCTTCTCCGGTGCATCCACGGGACGTCTTCTGGGCAGTCCGCTAGCAAGATTTTTCCTTCCTCTTCTTTCCGCAGTTGCAGGGCACTCATAACAGCAGCCAGATTTTTAGTCAGCTGGCGCACCTCTGAGCGCAGACATTCCAATTCACTAGGAGATGTCACCTGCGCTTTGGCTTCAGCCACTAGCGGGGAACAGGGGTTACTGCCGGTTCCGGAGTGACTTCACCCTGATGATGTTGAGGGCCACCTCAGGTTTGCCCAGGGGCCGCAGCCCTTTTATTGCCATGTCCTTTAGGGCATCAAAGGTAGCATCCGGATGATCTAAGGACCACCAATTTACAGTTCTGCGTTCCTCTGGGGATCTCAATCCCTGTATAAACTGTTCTTTCAACATTTTATTCTCATGGAGAGCATTTAAATTGTTAATTTGCTTGAGTGCTTTCAGGGCTCCTTGCAATCGGCAAGCATAGTCCCGGATGCTGTCACCTGGCTGCTGTGAACAGTGATAGAAGGCCATCCGGAGATCCGTTTCTGTGCGGTCTTCAAATATGGCATTTAGTTTAAGAAAAATCGCAGGTACCGACTCCAGATCAACGGTATCCCAAGTCTCCACTTCCCTCTCAGCAGCGCCAGTTAACTGCCCTATTAACACAGCAGCTTTTTGTTTCTCAGGCATGGAGTACATTTCCAATAGGCTGCTTAACTTCCGCTTGAAGCCTGATAATGTGCCTGGCTCACCGCTGTACTGGGGAAGCCATTTCGCCCCAGGCATATATGGAAGCGTTAGTGGCATGATCGGGACTACCGGACTAGGTGCTGGGCCTGCGCCTCCATCTGGCGCTACAATACCAGACGGTGCGGGATTAAGCCCTCCGGCCGGGGCCGCACTGTCAGCCTGTTGTTGTGACATCTTAGCGCCCCCTTGGTTAAACGGAGCCTACCGGTTTCAGACGCTGCTACTTCCCAGGCACCGCAGTGAGAATAGGACCTTCGTCGCAGGCGCTCTGATGTCAGAGCGTTTACTTCCTGTCGCAGGACCTTCCGATGAGTCAGAGCCGGGGGCGTGTCCAAGACTTTGCGCGCTCTTTCAGGTACGCCCTCCTTCTTCTCCAACGCTTTAGGCGCGAATCTGGCGGCAAATATGGCGGTATTTGGCGCCAAACAACAGCAACAGTCTTTTTCACTCAAACAGTTACATAGGCACGCAGGGCTCGCAATTCTGCGAGTTTCGTATCCTGTTCGTGACGCCAAGTAGTTGTGTCGACCCGCCACCACAATTGTGGGTTACCAGGGCAATGGGGTACTCAGAGCCGAGCCCGTAGAAGTCTATGGGGATTTTGTCACAGGTAGCTGTGGCTCGGTCTGTGGCCCTGGCGGTCTGGCGTATGTTGTTGGGGAATATTTACAGGGGATAACTATATACAGTTCGTGACGCCACCTGTAGTATTCTGGTAATTAGTACCAGCGCTGCTGTAGATCTCTGAGGGGATGGTGATGCAGCTAGATGTCGGGTCCCCTACAGGTGGGACTCTTCCCTCAGGTCGGTAGTTAGGTAAGGATTGTGCAGGCATGCAGTAATAACTCAGTCTCACACAGTCAAAGTCTTTCCATACCTTTACTTGCAGAATGGTAAAGCAGGTCCCAGGGAGGCTGATGGGGTTGATGGAGGATGAGCTTTGAGGCAAACGGTTAAGCAAGTTAGGGGCCTCCTTTAACTCCAATGAAGCTGAGTACGACCAGCCTGAAGCGTAGTCCTCTCTATGATTCCAGCTTATCTTTAGCTGTTCTGCCCGATCAGTGTTGTGGTTGGAGCCTTTTTGGTGAGAAAGATGATTTCCTATATTGTCGTGCACTGACTCACGGTCCTCACTTCCTCTGACCCCAGTTACGTACTGACTGTATGGGCTTATCCGCCGCGACCTAGGGTCCGGTAGATTTCTGGCTATCTTATCACCTTGCTTGAAACAAAGATGATTCTTCGGTCCCCAGTAACCGGTAGATTCGTGCAGGTATTCTTCACCTATAGCACTTCCTTGCTTTCTTCCACTTTTGCCCTTCGACTTGCTCAGTTCTCAGGAGATATTTCAGCCTGTCTCCAGTGGGGCACAGCTTTGACTAGGCTCGGGTACGTTAAAGTACCTATACTAGACTCCACAATTTTAAGCTGAAGATAGAGCAGAGTCCCTAAGACGTCTTGTCTCTCCTAAGTCTGGACACACTCTCCTACTGACTTCTCACTCTGAAGTCCAGACACAGACTAACTAAATCTCTCCCTTCCACACCCCTACTGGGCGTGTTTGAAGGTACATGATGACATGAAGAACACTTAACCTTTACCTCTCCACTCATCCTCCTGGTATTGTGTACCAGGGCTACACAAGGGGAGAAGAGGAGGAGTAGTGAGGAGATAGATGAATTAGTCGGGCAGCAGAGTTAAGGATGGACTGGAGAGGTGCGAGGGTGTTAGCAGGGAGGCCACAGAAAAGGATGTTGCAGTAGTCGAGAGGGGAATATGACATAGATGTACAGCGCATGTCGCTGCACACAATGGCTTCTGCAGGGAGAAGAGCATCACTGTAACTGCTGACCCAGAAGTCCATCAGGTCTTGGCTTATGGAATTTGCCCAAGGACAGGAGCAGGCATGAATGAACCATGTTTTTTCAGGTAGGACATCGGTTTGTCCTAGTCCCTCGCTGTGGCCTTCTGGCTTGGAGGGACGGGGAATGGTTTGGGGGACCTCTCTCCTTTTGGAGAGAGTTTCAAGATGACCAGCATCCTAGTGAACTTTTTTGTGGCACTTAGTCTCTTTTTTTTTTAAGCGCACTCGGGTTTAGACACAAATTCAGGCTTTCAAAAAAAAAATCTGTTTACTGGTATGGATTAGGTTGGCGCAAAGGCGGATGAAAAATCTGGTCCAACGTGATCTATACTATGGTAAAGAAAATAATTAATACAGCTATTCTAATCCATAATTTTCCAATATGTTATATTATTTGTGATATTTTAGCTATATATCAGCTTTAGAAAATCATGTTTTGTTTCTGCTAAAAAACAAAATCCTAACAGAAAAGAGACACCTCCAAGTCTGCTGCGCTAGAATTGTCCCGGAGAATTAATTATTGTTATATTTAGCTCATATTTTTGAATTATTTGGTCTGGGCGTGCGTGGAGACTTCGTGGCTGTGCACCAGAACTTTGATTTAGAGGGGTACTCCGAGAAATGTAATAAAAATAAAGTAAATTTAAATATTTATATTTTTACTAAATACCTTTATTTAGCAAAAAGGCAATCTTTAGTTACTGCATAGTGATGATCGAACGTTCTCGGATAATGTGTAAGGCGTGCTCGAAAAATACGTTCGAGTTGCCACGTCTGCATGTCTCATGGCTGTTCGACAGCCGCAAAATCTGCATGGATTGCCTGTTTGTTTGTGTGCTAATACTCGGTTAGCACACAAACATGCTCAGACAATGCATTATCCGAGCACGTTCACTTATCACTATATAGTGCACTATCATGATTGTAAATATGTCAGCTCCAGCAGTTTCCCAGCTGTTGCAGCTGTGAGGTTGTATAAAGACATTTTGCTTGAGACAGAGAAAGGGTGAGGGCAACACCCTGTCAGGTACCGTGAACCCGCATTGGCAGGAGGACGCTTTGGAGTTGCTGGAATTAACTATACAAACTTCAGCCTATCCTGAGTAAAAATGTATGTTCTATTCCTGATCTAAGGATCTAGGGCAGGCTTTTAGTTGAGAAGAATCTGTTTTACACTTCATGAACATGCTCAGTAGTCAAGCTCAACCTCTAGAGAGCAGAGGAAAAAGTAACTTGATAAGGAATGCTTGCAGGCCTGCACTCATCTCAAGAACTTCTAGCATGAAGAGGAAAACTGGATAAATGCAAGTACTTCTCTAGCCTTAAAATAATTAGATCAGATTTGAGGTAATCTATGAAAAAGGATCTGATAAAGACAATATTATTTCTCAGAACATAGACTGCACAAATGTTATTCAGTGCATTTTTGTTGAAAACTGTTTTTTCCCCACTTTCTGCATAGTGTATGCATGTTTCCAATATATTAAAGTTTTTTCTGTGCTCTAAAGTTGTATTCCAATTGTCGTGGTAAGGTAACCCCTTACAAGAAGAGCTTATTTTGGGCTGAGATGCAAACTGTCTCTAATCTGCCATTAATGGTTCAAATTAAATAAATACAATGCATCGGAGATAAGAAAATAGCACAGCCCATATCTGTCAGTGTACAGTCATGGCCAAAAGTTTTGAGAATGACACAAATATTATATTTTCACATGATCTGCTGCCCTCTGGTTTTTATGTGTGTTTGACAGATGTTTTTATCACAGACAGAAATATAATAATTGCAAACATATGAGTAACAAAAGCTTATATTGACAGTTAGAATGAGAAAATGCAGCAAGTCAATATTTGCAGTGTTGACCCTTCTTCTTCAGGACCTCTGCAATTCTCCCTGGCATGCTCTCAATCAACTTCTGGACCAAATCCTGACTGATAGCAGTCCATTCTTGCACAATCAATGCTTTCATTTTGTCATAATTTTTAGGTTTTTGTTTGTCCACCCGTCTCCTGATGATTGACCACAAGTTCTCAATGGGATTAAGATCTGGGGAGTTTCCAGGCAATGGACCCAAAATCTCTATGTTTTGTTCCCTGAGCCATTTAGTTATCACCTTTGCTTTATGGCAAGGTGCTCCATCATGCTGGAAAAGGCATTGTTGATCGCCAAACTGCTCTTGGAGGGTTGGGAGAAGTTGCTCTTGGAGGACATTCTGGTACCATTCTTTATTCATGGCTGTGTATTTAGGCAAGACTGTGAGAGAGCCGATTCCCTTGGCTGAGAAGCAACCCCACACATGAATGGTTTCAGGATGCTTAACAGTTGGCATGAGACAAGACTGGTGGTAGCGCTCAACTCGTCTTCTCCGAATGAGGCGTTTTACTGATGTCCTAAACAATCGAAAAGGGGATTCATCAGAGAAAATAACTTTACCCCAGTCCTCAGCAGTCCACTGTCTGTACCTTTTGCAGAATATCAGTCTGTCCATGATGTTTTTTCTGGAGAGAAGTGGCTTCTTTGCTGCCCTCCTTGAGACCAGGCCTTGCTCCAAGAGTCTCCGCCTCACAGTGCGTGCAGATGCACTCACACCTGCCTGCTGCCATTCCTGAGCAAGCTCTGCACTGCTGGTAGCCCGATCCCACAGCTGAAACACTTTTAAGAGACGGTCCTGGCGCTTGCTGGTCTTTCTTGGGCTCCCTGGAGCCTTTTTGGCAACAATGGAAGCTCTCTCCTTGAAGTTCTTGATGATGCGATAGATTGTTGACTGAGGTGCAATCTTTCTATCTGCGATACTCTTCCCTGTTAGGCCATTTTTGTGCATTGCAATGATGACTGCACGTGTTTCTTTAGAGATAACCATGGTTAACAGAAGAGAAACAATGATGCCAAGCACCAGCCTCCTTTTAAAGTGTCCAGTGGTGTCATTCTTACTTATTCATGACAGATTGATCTCCAGCCATGTCCTCATCAACACCCACACCTGTGTTAATGGAGAAATCACTGAAAAGAGGTTAGCTGGTCCTTTTAAGGCAGGGCTGCAATGATGTTGAAATGTGTTTTGGGGATAAAGTTCATTTTCTAGCCAAATATTGACTTTGCAAGTAATTGCTGTTAAGCTGATCACTCTTTATAACATTCTGGAGTATATGCAAATTGCCATTAGAAAAAGTGAAGCAGTAGACTTTGTAAAAATTAATATTTGTGTCATTCTCAAAACTTTTGGCCATGACTGTACACAGGAAATGGGTCTCTCGGAAAGAATATCCTCAGAATGCTCTCATCCGCCCTCTGAGGCTCGAAACTTCACGGTATTCTCCAAGACCATATGGCGCCCCCATTTCCTCCTTTCTTGACTCGGACAGTCTCTTGAAATACACCCCCATCCACAGCAGGTCAAACACTCTCACTCGCATTCCGCTGATGGGCTATGTATGTGGTGTGATGGGGTTCAGAAGGAACGAATTTCCCGCTTGGACCTCCTCCCACGTGAGGTCTGTTGATTAGCCAGAGGGTTAACAGGAGGGTCACCTTGATGCTGCACAGCTCACCTCAATGTCACAAATCTCTTAATGTTTCTCCTGCACCCAGTCGGGCTCAGTAAGTGTTGAATCAGGGGTGACCACTTCATGACTCCACACTGCGTCGGTGAGAACATAGGTCTCTATCTCCAAGACTCTAGTTTTGGCCCCGACCTCAAGGAAGCCCAGACTGGGATTCAGGCATAGGTGCTCCTTTAAGATCTGCTTCAGAGAGGGATCCTTCAGTCTAGCAACGATTTGGTCCCGCAGCACTTCATCCAAGGGACCCAATCCTCGCTGCCCTTCTTGCGTCTCCTTGGTGATATGGAACTTCACTTCCTGCAATGCATTTGAGTCGCACGTACAGGGCTTTGGGATACTCTGCACCGAGCCCGTTCACTTCACTGGGGGATGTCACGGGTAGCGCAGCTCGGTCCATTGCCCTGGGCGCTCACTAAAGGGGGATATTTACAGGGGATGATAGAATGTTCGTGACGCCACCTGTGGTTCCTGGTCAGGGTGACCAGCGCTGCAGGGTAAGTCCTCTGAGGGTTTGGGGCAGCAAGGTGTTAAGTCTCCCACAGGCGAGACTGATTCCTCAGAGTATATGGCGGTGTAGGGGTGCAGGAGCAATAATGCAGACACACACAAACAAGTCTCTTTCTGTACCTTTACTGGTGATATTTGCAGGCACGTCCCGGGAAGCCGTCAGGGTGGAGGATGCACGTCCAGTAATCCACTGAGTAGGTGTAGGGCCTCCTTACGCCTTTAATGTGTGTGAGTTTCTGACTTGCATAAAACAAAGCTTAATTCCGTGTTTTCAGCTACGCCCGGCTGACCTTGTGGTGAGGTCTTCTTGTGGACAGAACAGTGTCTCTGTGGCGGTACCTGCCAGACCCCCGTCTTCCTAACCTCAGTTACGTATCGGCACTGCTGGGCCCCTGCGACTTGAAGTCCAGGGTCTCCGGTGTCTCCTACCAGTCGTGCAGATGCTGGTAAGCGCGGACCCGGTGTCCGGTGGTGCAGAGTGGAGGTAAGCTAAAAATGCTGGTTGACCTCGGTCACTCTCTTTATCTCTTTCTTCCACCTGCCTTTCGTCCTACTCTCACCACTATCATAAACACAAACTAGCAGCAGATGTCAGCTTTCTTTTCTTCACCGCTCTCCAAGCGTCGGCATGCTTACTTACTGAAACGCTCACTGAAGCACTCTCAGTGGACTCAACTTTGACCAGACTAAGTGGCAATCCCTTCCACTGCTACTGGACTCCACAATGTAAGCTGAGTAGTTCCTGAAGTCCTCAGCTTTCAGATAAGTCTTTCTTTGGCTAGTCTTTCCCTCTCTACTCGTCTGAGGTAACTAGCTTGTCTGTCTCAGCCCTCCGGCTAAACTGATCTGAGATAACTGCCGTTCTGAGGTAAAACCAACGACTAGCTAACTCTCAGCTAGACTGCCTTCATCTCACTACTGTCGTCTCAAGGGCTCCCTCTGGTGGAACAAGGGAAAATGTGAAGTGTTGTGTGCTTATAGGTTATCATGGATTTACCTTCGTGCATCCTCCAGGGTAACATGTGGCTCCAGCCACAGCTGGGCTACACATCCCCCCTAGTTAATATCAGCACTCCCGGGCTGAAAAAGAAAACAATTTTTATAACATCAGCGCCGCATCTGAAAATCTGATGCGCCGCATGCGGTTTTTTTTGCATTGACTTGCATTAGCGCCGGCTGGCGCCGCATGTCAATGCGTTGCATGCGGTTTTGTCCGGATGCGGCGCAAATGTACATTGCGGCGTCCGGGAAAAAACGCTGCATGTAACGTTTTTTGTTTTTGCCGGATGGTTTCTTATCTCTCCAAGGATCAGAAACCATCCGGCAAAAAAAACGCATTTTGGCCGCCGGAAGTGTGAAAGGTTTTCAGATGCGGCGCTGCGGCAAAATGCCGGGGGCGCCGCAAGGCGCCCGCCGGATGTGTGAAACCAGCCTTACCTTGCACATGGTGGGGACAGCCACATGCGGAAAGTAAGCGGTTCAATGCATTCCTATGGCGGCGGAATCGCCGCGATTCTGCAAAAAATAATGAGCATGCTGCAGATTCTTCCGCGATGCAATTCCGCCGTTGAAAAACACGCAGCATGTGTACAGCATTGTGGAATCCCATAGAATATAATGAGTTGTGTAAGCGTTTCCGCCGCGAAAAAACCCTGGCAAAAACACTAAGAATCCGCAACGTGTGCACAGGCCCTAAGCGAATCTGCGGAATCTGCTGCGGATCTACAGCAGAACTGCAAGTGATGTACAGTACCATTATATTCAATGGAAATAAAAAAACGCAGTGCACATGCTGCGGATTTTTCCGCGCGGATTTGGTGCGGATTTAAATCCGCAGCATGTCACTTCTTTTGTGCAGTTCCGCAGCGTTTTGAGACCTGCTCTAAATAGGAATCCGCAGGTCTCAAAATGCAGGGGAAATCCGCACAAAAACAGCGGCAAAGCCGCAGGTAAAACGCGGGTCATTTTATCTGCGAATTTAGCAAAATCTGCACGGAAAATTCCTCAGCAGATTCTGGAACGTCTGCACATAGCCTAAAAGTGTATGTATTTTACACGTGCGTCACATTAGGCTAGTAAGAGTAAACCAGATTTATTTGTACTGATTTTACAATGGGGGGCGCCGTTTTGCAGTTCGCCTCAGGCAGCAAAGAGGCTAGGTTCACCCCTGCTTGTAGGTCAGTATTAGTAATTTGAATTGGATACGCTGAGGGAGTGGGAGCCAATGAAGAGATTTGCAGACGGGAGAAGAGGAGGAGTAGCGAGGAGATAGATGAATTAGTCGGGCAGCAGAGTTAAGGATGGACTGGAGAGGTGCGAGGGTGTTAGCAGGGAGGCCACAGAAAAGGATGTTGCAGTAGTCGAGATGGGAATATGACATAGATGTACAGCGCATGTCGCTGCACACAATGGCTTCTGCAGGGAGAAGAGCATCACTGTAACTGCTGACCCAGAAGTCCATCAGGTCTTGGCTTATGGAATTTGCCCAAGGACAGGAGCAGGCATGAATGAACCATGTTTTTCAGGTAGGACATCGGTTTGTCCTAGTCCCTCGCTGTGGCCTTCTGGCTTGGAGGGACGGGGAATGGTTTGGGGGACCTCTCTCCTTTTGGAGAGAGTTTCAAGATGACCAGCATCCTAGTGAACTTTTTTGTGGCACTTAGTCTCTTTTTTTTTTTAAGCGCATTCGGGTTTAGACACAAATTCAGGCTTTCAAAAAAAAAAAAATCTGTTTACTGGTATGGATTAGGTTGGCGCAAAGGCGGATGAAAAATCTGGTCCAACGTGATCTATACTATGGTAAAGAAAATAATTAATACAGCTATTCTAATCCATAATTTTCCAATATGTTATATTATTTGTGATATTTTAGCTATATATCAGCTTTAGAAAATCATGTTTTGTTTCCGCTAAAAAAACAAAATCCTAACAGAAAAGAGACACCTCCAAGTCTGCTGCGCTAGAATTGTCCCGGAGAATTAATTATTGTTATATTTAGCTCATATTTTTGAATTATTTGGTCTGGGCGTGCGTGGAGACTTCGTGGCTGTGCACCAGAACTTTGATTTAGAGGGGTACTCCGAGAAATGTAATAAAAATAAAGTAAATTTAAATATTTATATTTTTACTAAATACCTTTATTTAGCAAAAAGGCAATCTTTAGTTACTGCATAGTGATGATCGAACGTTCTCGGATAATGTGTAAGGCGTGCTCGAAAAATACGTTCGAGTTGCCACGTCTGCATGTCTCATGGCTGTTCGACAGCCGCAAAATCTGCATGGATTGCCTGTTTGTTTGTGTGCTAATACTCGGTTAGCACACAAACATGCTCAGACAATGCATTATCCGAGCACGTTCACTTATCACTATATAGTGCACTATCATGATTGTAAATATGTCAGCTCCCAGCAGTTTCCCAGCTGTTGCAGCTGTGAGGTTGTATAAAGACATTTTGCTTGAGACAGAGAAAGGGTGAGGGCAACACCCTGTCAGGTACCGTGAACCCGCATTGGCAGGAGGACGCTTTGGAGTTGCTGGAATTAACTATACAAACTTCAGCCTATCCTGAGTAAAAATGTATGTTCTATTCCTGATCTAAGGATCTAGGGCAGGCTTTTAGTTGAGAAGAATCTGTTTTACACTTCATGAACATGCTCAGTAGTCAAGCTCAACCTCTAGAGAGCAGAGGAAAAAGTAACTTGATAAGGAATGCTTGCAGGCCTGCACTCATCTCAAGAACTTCTAGCATGAAGAGGAAAACTGGATAAATGCAAGTACTTCTCTAGCCTTAAAATAATTAGATCAGATTTGAGGTAATCTATGAAAAAGGATCTGATAAAGACAATATTATTTCTCAGAACATAGACTGCACAAATGTTATTCAGTGCATTTTTGTTGAAAACTGTTTTTTCCCCACTTTCTGCATAGTGTATGCATGTTTCCAATATATTAAAGTTTTTTCTGTGCTCTAAAGTTGTATTCCAATTGTCGTGGTAAGGTAACCCCTTACAAGAAGAGCTTATTTTGGGCTGAGATGCAAACTGTCTCTAATCTGCCATTAATGGTTCAAATTAAATAAATACAATGCATCGGAGATAAGAAAATAGCACAGCCCATATCTGTCAGTGTACAGTCATGGCCAAAAGTTTTGAGAATGACACAAATATTATATTTTCACATGATCTGCTGCCCTCTGGTTTTTATGTGTGTTTGACAGATGTTTTTATCACAGACAGAAATATAATAATTGCAAACATATGAGTAACAAAAGCTTATATTGACAGTTAGAATGAGAAAATGCAGCAAGTCAATATTTGCAGTGTTGACCCTTCTTCTTCAGGACCTCTGCAATTCTCCCTGACATGCTCTCAATCAACTTCTGGACCAAATCCTGACTGATAGCAGTCCATTCTTGCACAATCAATGCTTTCATTTTGTCATAATTTTTAGGTTTTTGTTTGTCCACCCGTCTCTTGATGATTGACCACAAGTTCTCAATGGGATTAAGATCTGGGGAGTTTCCAGGCCATGGACCCAAAATCTCTATGTTTTGTTCCCTGAGCCATTTAGTTATCACCTTTGCTTTATGGCAAGGTGCTCCATCATGCTGGAAAAGGCATTGTTGATCGCCAAACTGCTCTTGGAGGGTTGGGAGAAGTTGCTCTTGGAGGACATTCTGGTACCATTCTTTATTCATGGCTGTGTATTTAGGCAAGACTGTGAGAGAGCCGATTCCCTTGGCTGAGAAGCAACCCCACACATGAATGGTTTCAGGATGCTTAACAGTTGGCATGAGACAAGACTGGTGGTAGCGCTCAACTTGTCTTCTCCGAATGAGGCGTTTTACTGATGTCCTAAACAATCGAAAAGGGGATTCATCAGAGAAAATAACTTTACCCCAGTCCTCAGCAGTCCACTGTCTGTACCTTTTGCAGAATATCAGTCTGTCCATGATGTTTTTTCTGGAGAGAAGTGGCTTCTTTGCTGCCCTCCTTGAGACCAGGCCTTGCTCCAAGAGTCTCCGCCTCACAGTGCGTGCAGATGCACTCACACCTGCCTGCTGCCATTCCTGAGCAAGCTCTGCACTGCTGGTAGCCCGATCCCACAGCTGAAACACTTTTAAGAGACGGTCCTGGCGCTTGCTGGTCTTTCTTGGGCTCCCTGGAGCCTTTTTGGCAACAATGGAACCTCTCTCCTTGAAGTTCTTGATGATGCGATAGATTGTTGACTGAGGTGCAATCTTTCTATCTGCGATACTCTTCCCTGTTAGGCCATTTTTGTGCATTGCAATGATGACTGCACGTGTTTCTTTAGAGATAACCATGGTTAACAGAAGAGAAACAATGATGCCAAGCACCAGCCTCCTTTTAAAGTGTCCAGTGGTGTCATTCTTACTTATTCATGACAGATTGATCTCCAGCCATGTCCTCATCAACACCCACACCTGTGTTAATGGAGAAATCACTGAAAAGAGGTTAGCTGGTCCTTTTAAGGCAGGGCTGCAATGATGTTGAAATGTGTTTTGGGGGATAAAGTTCATTTTCTAGCCAAATATTGACTTGCAAGTAATTGCTGTTAAGCTGATCACTCTTTATAACATTCTGGAGTATATGCAAATTGCCATTAGAAAAAGTGAAGCAGTAGACTTTGTAAAAATTAATATTTGTGTCATTCTCAAAACTTTTTGGCCATGACTGTACACAGGAAATGGGTCTCTCGGAAAGAATATCCTCAGAATGCTCTCATCCGCCCTCTGAGGCTCGAAACTCCACGGTATTCTCCAAGACCATATGGCGCCCCCATTTCCTCCTTTCTTGACTCGGACAGTCTCTTGAAATACACCCCCATCCACAGCAGGTCAAACACTCTCACTCGCATTCCGCTGATGGGCTATGTATGTGGTGTGATGGGGTTCAGAAAGAACGAATTTCCCGCTTGGACCTCCTCCCACGTGAGGTCTGTTGATTAGCCAGAGGGTTAACAGGAGGGTCACCTTGATGCTGCACAGCTCACCTCAATGTCACAAATCTCTTATTGTTTCTCCTGCACCCAGTCGGGCTCAGTAAGTGTTGAATCAGGGGTGACCACTTCATGACTCCACACTGCGTCGGTGAGAACATAGGTCTCTATCTCCAAGACTCTAGTTTTGGCCCCGACCTCAAGGAAGCCCAGACTGGGATTCAGGCATAGGTGCTCCTTTAAGATCTGCTTCAGAGAGGGATCCTTCAGTCTAGCAACGATTTGGTCCCGCAGCACTTCATCCAAGGGACCCAATCCTCGCTGCCCTTCTTGCGTCTCCTTGGTGATATGGAACTTCACTTCCTGCAATGCATTTGAGTCACACGTACCAGGGCTTTGGGATACTCTGCACCGAGCCCGTTCACTTCACTGGGGGATGTCACGGGTAGCGCAGCTCGGTCCATTGCCCTGGGCGCTCACTAAAGGGGGATATTTACAGGGGATGATAGAATGTTCGTGACGCCACCTGTGGTTCCTGGTCAGGGTGACCAGCGCTGCAGGGTAAGTCCTCTGAGGGTTTGGGGCAGCAAGGTGTTAAGTCTCCCACAGGCGAGACTGATTCCTCAGAGTATATGGCGGTGTAGGGGTGCAGGAGCAATAATGCAGACACACACAAACAAGTCTCTTTCTGTACCTTTACTGGTGATATTTGCAGGCACGTCCCGGGAAGCCGTCAGGGTGGAGGATGCACGTCCAGTAATCCACTGAGTAGGTGTAGGGCCTCCTTACGCCTTTAATGTGTGTGAGTTTCTGACTTGCAGAAAACAAAGCTTAATTCCGTGTTTTCAGCTACGCCCGGCTGACCTTGTGGTGAGGTCTTCTTGTGGACAGAACAGTGTCTCTGTGGCGGTACCTGCCAGACCCCCGTCTTCCTAACCTCGGTTACGTATCGGCACTGCTGGGCCCCTGCGACTTGAAGTCCAGGGTCTCCGGTGTCTCCTACCAGTCGTGCAGATGCTGGTAAGCGGGACCCGGTGTCCGGTGGTGCAGAGTGGAGGTAAGCTAAAATGCTGGTTGACCTCGGTCACTCTCTTTATCTCTTTCTTCCACCTGCCTTTCGTCCTACTCTCACCACTTTCATAAACACAAACTAGCAGCAGATGTCAGCTTTCTTTTCTTCACCGCTCTCCAAGCGTCGGCATGCTTACTTACTGAAACGCTCACTGAAGCACTCTCAGTGGACTCAACTTTGACCAGACTAAGTGGCAATCCCTTCCACTGCTACTGGACTCCACAATGTAAGCTGAGTAGTTCCTGAAGTCCTCAGGCTTTCAGATAAGTCTTTCTTTGGCTAGTCTTTCCCTCTCTACTCGTCTGAGGTAACTAGCTTGTCTGTCTCAGCCCTCCGGCTAAACTGATCTGAGATAACTGCCGTTCTGAGGTAAAACCAACGACTAGCTAACTCTCAGCTAGACTGCCTTCATTTCACTACTGTCGTCTCAAGGGCTCCCTCTGGTGGAACAAGGGAAAATGTGAAGTGTTGTGTGCTTATAGGTTATCATGGATTTACCTTTCGTGCATCCTCCAGGGTAACATGTGGCTCCAGCCACAGCTGGGCTACACATCCCCCCCTAGTTAATATCAGCACTCCCGGGCTGAAAAAGAAAACAATTTTTATAACATCAACAAATAAACATAATTATAACTCTTCCCTTGCGGGAGGTAAGGACACTTCAAACGTTTCATAATACAAGTAACATATATACAAATATTTTCACAAATCTTATTTACATTTTTACACTTGGATATTGGTTCACTGGATTAATTTGCTAGGCCTACTCTTGGTAGCTAACAGGTAACCTTCCTTTCGTTGTGCGTACTGACCTACGTGGTGTGGTGTCAGGTATAGTAGCCTCTGGCCTATCTGTCCTGCGTGACGGCAAACTGTAAATCTGCCTCCACCTCTCTAGGGATCTGGCAAGCATACTAGCGACTGGGCGATGCGGTTCTGTTTCGCCAGGGGATTCTTCTTCCTGAGACCCTACATCTGAAGGTTCCACGTTTTGAGATTCCATTCTTTGAGATTCTGCTTCTGGAGATGCTACAGGAGCAGGTTCCTCACAAACTATTTCTTCTGCTGCGGCAACCGGTTTCAACTCGACGTTGGGATGCTTCTTGTGGTTGGTAAAATTGAAGTACTGGAATAATAACAGCGTCCCCGATACAAGGCCAATCTGCAGGAAAATCTCCTAGGTCCGTGTGTATGACTTCATCTGGTTTCTCTTTTTCCATAACAAGTTCTTCCTCATGAAGTTTTAACATGTATGGACACAGTTTTAGGTGGTCTCTGGATACCGTGGTGGTCGTCTTTCTTCCATCTTTGCTAATGGTACAGGTTTTCCTGTTGTCAAACTTGAAATCTTGCACGACATATGGCTCTTTTTCCCACTGATCATCCAATTTGTGCATTCTTCTTTTTCTTTTTAGCACAATTTCTCCAGGTGCAAAAGGTCTAGCTGGCACACTTTTGTTGTAGTTTTCCTCTTGCTTTTCCCTTACTTTATTGAGACTATCTTCCACGCAGGCTTGTACTCTCCTGTACTGTTCCTGTCGGTTCGTGTCCCAATCTTCAGTGATAACATCAGCTTCTGGTTCTACAACACCAAGTTCCAAATCCATGGGCAGCTTTCCTGGTCTTGCTCGCATAAGGTAGGCTGGAGTGCAGTTGGTGGAACTCACCGGTATGTGATTGTACAGATCTACCAGGTCAGGTAGTAGGTCTGGCCACCGATTCCTCTCCTCAAGTGGTACCGTCTTCAGCAGATCAATGACTATGTGATTCATCTTTTCACAGAGACCATTTGTTTGGGGGTGGTACGGTGTGGTTCTTATCTTCTTGCATCCGTACAAATTACAGAATTCCTTAAACAACTCGGCTTCAAAGGCAGGACCCTGATCAGTTAACACTTGCTCTGGATATCCAGGGGGTCTGCAGAAATACGCCTGAAATGTCTTTGCTGCTGTTTCAGCTGTCAGATCTTTGACAGGGGCGACCACCAGGAACCTGGAGTAGTGATCCACCATCGTCAGGGCATACGAGTATCCTGACCGGCTGGGTGACAACTTGACATGGTCCAGGGCCAGGATCTCCAAGGGACGAGTCGTCTTGATGGGTTGCAGGGGTGCTTTCTGGCTGCTGTAGTCTTTTCTTCGGAGGCTACAGGACGCACAGTTCTTACACCATTTCTCGATGGAACTGCGCATTCCCACCCAGTAGAAACGACACTTCAGCAGGGTTTCCAGCTTCTTCCAGCCAAGTGCCCCGCTCGATCGTGGTAGGCTTCCAACACCATCTGGATGTCTGTTCTTGGGACTACTATCTGCCATACCATCTCATGGGTTCTGGGGTTGACGTACCTTCGGCACAGCTTCTCTCGGTAGATAAACAGCCGGCTTCTCTCGTTCCACAGCTGCTTTGCTTGTTGAGATGCATCCTTCTCCAAGGAGGAACCTTCCTGAGTTATCAGCTCCTTGATGCGGCTGACAACAGGGTCACTGTTCTGGGTCTCCTTCCAGCTGTGGTGAGGTAAAGGGTTTAACGTCTTACAACTCGGCCTCCTGTAGGCTCGTTGCTCGTGGATCATCCCATTTCTGTGGAATGCAGGTAGGTCAATCTCTTTTAGATCATCCAATTCCTCTTCCGTGTCGGACTCATGCGGCATTCTGGACAAGGCGTCAGCGTTGGCGTTCTTACGGCCCGCCCTGTACTTGATGGTAAATTGATAGTTCGACAGCCGAGCCATCCAACGTTGCTCCATGGCTCCCAGCTTGGCTGTTTCAAGATGTGTCAAGGGGTTATTATCAGTGTAAGCAGTGAACTTGCTGGAGGCTAGGTAATGCTTGAATCTTTCTGTAATGGCCCAGACCAGCGCCAGGAAGTCCAACTTGAAGCTGCTATAGTTCTCTGGGTTTCTCTCGGTCGGCCGGAGCTTCCTGCTTGCATATGCGATGACTTTTTCTTGGCCATTTTGCTTCTGACTGAGGACAGCTCCCAATCCTTCATTGCTGGCATCAGTGTACAGCAGGAACGGCTGGCTGTAGTCAGGATAGGCTAAGATCTCATCGCCTGTCAGGATCTCCTTCATCTTCTTGAATGCCTCAGCTTGTTCTTTACCCCAGTGGAATGGAGGATTTCTGCTCTTGAGGGGCTGTCCTACCAGAAGGTCCTGCAGAGGCGCTGCTTTCTTGGTGTAGTCCTTTACAAACCTCCGGTAGTAACCTGTCAGTCCCAGGAACTGGCGCACCTCCTTGAGATTCTTCGGCTCCGGCCATTTCTGGATGGCAGTGACCTTCTCGGGGTCTGGCGCTACTCCTTCTGAGCTGACAATATGTCCCAAGTACTGTACCTTTTGTTTGAGCAGATGGCACTTTGAAGGCTTCAGTTTCATCCCATACTTGGACAGTGACTCAAATACCTCTGCCAGGTGCTTCAGATGATCCTCATACGTCTTGGAGTACACAATTACATCGTCCAGGTACAGCAACACGGTTTCAAAGTTGAGATGTCCCAGGCAACTCTCCATCACTCTCTGGAACGTTCCTGGGGCACTGCTGAGTCCAAACGGCATTCTGTCAAACTCACAGAGTCCCATCGGGGTGGTGAAAGCCGTCTTCTCCCGATCCTCCTCAGCCACAGCTACTTTCTAGTACCCACTAGTGAGGTCAAGGGTGGAAAAGTAGTTAGCAGTTTTTAAGGCAGCTAAGGATTCCTCAATGCGTGGTAAAGGGTATGCATCTTTATGTGTAATGCGATTTACTTGTCTGTAATCTACACACATTCTCATGCTTCCATCCTTTTTCCTAACTAGAACTAGAGGTGCTGCCCAGGGACTACAACTATCCCTTATCACCCCTGCTTCCTTCATGTCACGCAACATCTCCTTAGCTTTCTGGTAGTGTACTGGAGGTATAGGCCTGTACCGCTCTTTGATAGGAGGATGGCTGTCTGTAGGGATATGATGTTGTACTCCCTTAATTGTCCCAAAGTCAAGTGGGTGTTTGCTAAATACCTGTGTGTACTCCTGTACCACTCATAGTACTCCCTGTTTCTGGTGGGCGGGAGTGGTGTCTGTCCCGACATGGAGCTGCTGACACCAATCCTCCACCTGGGTTGCTGGGTCATTATGAGTATGGAGTTGTTATTTACAGTATGTAATTTAGCAACAGTGGCATAACGTGGTAAATTTACTTCATCTTCTCCCCAGTTGAGAAGACGTACTGGTACCCTCCCATTTCGTACTTCTACTACCCCTCTAGCAGTCAAGAGTGTAGGTCTGTGCTCTGAACAATGGGGCTCTACTACTGCTTGGTAGTTCTGTCCTCTCAGACCTATTGCTGCTCTACACCATATAAGCATTTCATTCATTGGGGGTATCACAATGGGGTTCGGGTCTGTCACCCGTACATTACCAATTTCACCATCTGTCAGCTTCGCTTGCTGCTGGCACATCAGGGCCCGGATCTCCCTCTGGATCACTCCCTTTTGCTTTGGCCTGGGAACTTTGGCGAGCTGTTGGAGCAAAAACACAACTTCTCCCAGACAGTTACTTATAATGTTTGTACCTAAAACCACATTTAAGCCATTTTCCTCATTTACAGTCTTTACTACTAAGAGTCCCTGGTCTTTCAGCTCCACTCTGCCCACCTTTACGTCCACGTTTTTGGCTCCGAGTATATCAACAGGGAGACCATTAGAGGCATACACAGCAAAGTCAGGGCTCGGGGGCTGGAGACTGTCCATGGACCAAAACTTATTATACAGGACATCAGGTATGATGGTCACCTGAGATCCAGTGTCCAGCAGGGCAGGGATTGTGATCCCGTCCAGGATGATGGACAGGTAGGGTCTTCCTCCCACAAACCTGCGGTTCCAGTCTGAGGGGCCTGATGAGTCTATTCCTGGGTGTTGGCCCTCGGACCCAGGATCTGCTCGTTTAATTGACACTGTCGGGCTAGATGACCTTCTCTGTTGCAACGGTAGCAGATGATCTCTCGGCGAGGATGGTACTGATCAGGGGTCGCTCCTGGGGGTGGCGTTGTCCTCCTCCGGTGGGGCAACGTCCTCCTTTTCCTCCGGTTCATCCAAGGGACATCCTCTGGGCAGTCAGCTAGCAGGATCTTTCCTCCTTCCTCCTTCCGCAGTTGCAGGGCACTCATTACAGCGGCCAGGTTTTTAGTCAGCTGGCGCACTTCTGAGCGCAGACAGTCCAACTCAGTAGGGGGCGCCACCTGCGTTTTGGCTTCCGCTACCAGCGGGGAAAAGGTGGATACTGCTGGCTTTAGAGTGGCTTCACCCGGGTGACACTGGGTTCACCCGGGTGACACTGGGTTGCCACCTCGGGCTTCTCCAGGGGTCACAGTCCTTTTATAGCCATATCTTTTAGGGCATCAAAGGTAGCGTCAGGATGATCCAAGGACTACCAGTGCACAGTTCTGCTTTCAGCTTGGGACCTCAGTCCCCGTACAAACTGTTCCTTCAACATTTTGCTTTCATTAATGGCACTTATAGGGTTGACTTGTTTGAGAGCTCGCAGGTCCCCCTGTAGTCGGCAGGCGTAGTCCCTAATACTGTCATCTGGTCTCTGGGAGCATTGGTAAAACCTCATCCGGAGATCTGTTTCAGTGCGGTCCTCAAAAATAGTCTGTAGTTTTAAGAAAATTGAAAGCACTGATTCCTGGTCTGCAGCTGTCCAAGTTTCTACTTCCCTTTCTGCAGCACCAGTCAGTTGTCCTACTACCACTGCAGCTCTTTGTTTCTCTGTCATAGGGTACATGTCCATTATGCTGCATATTTTGCGTTTAAACCCTGACAGGGTATCTGGCTTACCGCTGTACTGAGGGAGCCACTTCGCTCCAGGCATGTATGGCAGCGTTAGCGGTACTATCGGGGCCACAGGACCAGGTGAGGGGCCAACGTTTCCACCCCGCGCGGCAGCGCTGGCGGGTAAGTCACCGGAGCGGTCGCCCTGGGCCGCGCTGTCAGCTTGCGGCTGCGACATGTCTGCACCCCCCTAGTTAAGCGTGGCCTACCTTCTCCTGAAGGCTGCAGCTCTGCCAGGCACAGTGATGTGGAAGGACCTGCGTCGCCGGCGCTCTGACGTCAGAGCGATCACTGAAGTTCTCCACAGGACCTGCCGCCACGTCAGCGTTGGGGGCGTGTCCGGGACTCCGCGCGCTTTCTGCAGGGACGCCCCTTCTCTTTGCGCTGTAGCGCTGCAATTTGGTGGGCAATGGCGGATAATTGGCGCCAAAAATCTCAAAAACAGCAACACAGTCTATAGCACAAAAACAGTCCACTTCAGGCACACAGGACTCACGTATAGCGAGCTTCGTATCCTGTTTGTGACGCCAAAAGATGAGTCGCACGTACCAGGGCTTTGGGGTACTCGGCACCGAGCCCGTTCACTTCACTGGGGGATGTCACGGGTAGCGCAGCTCGGTCCGTTGCCCTGGGCGCTCACTAAAGGGGGATATTTACAGGGGATGCTAGAATGTTCGTGACGCCACCTGTGGTTTCTGGTCAGGGTGACCAGCGCTGCAGGTTAAGTCCTTTGAGGGTTTGGGGCAGCAAGGTGTTAAGTCTCCCACAGGCGAGACTGATTCCTCAGAGTATATGGCGGTGTAGGGGTGCAGGAGCAATAATGCAGACACACACAAACAAGTCTCTTTCTGTACCTTTACTGGTGATATTTGCAGGCACGTCCCAGGAAGCCGTCAGGGTGGAGGATGCACATCCAGTAATCCACTGAGTAGGTGTAGGGCCTCCTTACGCCTTTAATGTGTGTGAGTTTCTGACTTGCATAAAACAAAGCTTAACTCCGTGTTTTCAGCTACGCCCGGCTGACCTTGTGGTGAGGTCTTCTTGTGGACAGAACAGTGTCTCTGTGGCGGTACCTGCCAGTCCCCCGTCTTCCTAACCTCGGTTACGTATCAGCACTGCTGGGCCCCTGCGACTTGAAGTCCAGGGTCTCCGGTGTCTCCTACCAGTCGTGCAGATTCTGGTAAGCGCGGACCCGGTGTCCGGTGGTGCAGAGTGGAGGTAAGCTATCAATGCTGGTTGACCTCGGTCACTCTCTTTATCTCTTTCTTCCACCTGCCTTTCGTCCTACTCTCACCACTATCATAAGCACAAACTAGCAGCAGATGTCAGCTTTCTTTTCTTCACCGCTCTCCAAGCGTCGGCATGCTTACTTACTGAAACGCTCACTGAAGCACTCTCAGTGGACTCAACTTTGACCAGACTAAGTGGCAATCCCTTCCACTGCTACTGGACTCCACAATGTAAGCTGAGTAGTTCCTGAAGTCCTCAGGCTTTCAGATAAGTCTTTCTTTGGCTAGTCTTTCCCTCTCTACTCATCTGAGGTAACTAGCTTGTCTGTCTCAGCCCTCCGGCTAAACTGATCTGAGATAACTGCCGTTCTGAGGTAAAACCAACGACTAGCTAACTCTCAGCTAGACTGCCTTCATCTCACTACTGTCGTCTCAAGGGCTCCCTCTGGTGGAACCAGGGAAAATGTGAAGTGTTGTGTGCTTATAGGTTATCATGGATTTACCTTTCGTGCATCCTCCAGGGTAACATGTGGCTCCAGTCACAGCTGGGCTACACATCAAACAATGAGCAATGGTCTCGCTTTAACCTTGGACCCGCTGGAACAACTACATGCGGAGGTGCCCCAGGTCTGTGGTGTTTTATCACCTTTTCCACAGTGTCACGATCCTTAGGTGGGTGGTACATAACCGTCTGCCGGGCGTTCCCGTCAAGGGTCAGTAGGGCTAACTTAGCCTGAACGGAAAGAGTCAGGGGATACATGCGTAGTATGCTTTTCATCCTCTCTGCCCAGTTCCACAGCAACACGCTGCTCCCCGTCAACCTGAAAAGGTTGCTGAGCATAGCCCCCAAGGGTATATTTCCACTGCTGGGCGCGGTCACAGACTGGTCACAGACTGGTCCACCATCTATGCCAGAATGTTGCATCCTGCCAACTACACCAAATGTAATGCAGGTGTCTGGATGCAACGACCACAGATCACGAGGCAGAAACAGCAAGGGGTTGATATAATGCTATTCATATACAACAGTAACTTTTAAACAATTCATGTTAGTAGCTATTCATTTTAACAGTAGAAGGAATAACATCAAGTTTAGAATAAACAAGAAAGTCTGTCACTATTTAACGTTAGTGTCCTTATTGCAAAGGTGGTGTGTCCAGTCTTCACGTGCGTTCTCACTCGAAGCTCTGGCCCTAGTGGGGGGTCACCGGGTTTTCCCGCTAGGCCGCTAGTCTCTTTATGATGTAGTCAATTAAAGCCCGTTGAGCCTCCCACGCAGCAACTGGTCAGCTCCCAACCTGTACTCCTAATTCCAGCCGACCCCGGCATTGTTGATGATAGCAGGAATTGATGGTCCTGTTCACTCGCACTAAGGACTGTCCCTCAGCTATTGACAGGCGTAGTCAGGCCTTGCTTGGAGGCTTGACGAGCGCAGGGTGCATATTTTGGCTCTGACCAGTGAAAGCTGTACTTGGGGTTATCTTCTGGGGAATAAGGACCTTGCCAGGCAGTGACCGGCACCTGTGTGGCGTAAACTCCCCTCTGATGCCTGTCATTCTGGTCTCAGCATTGTCGCTGTAGCATGTCTGTCCCAAATCTCCTTGTGGTTGGGCGCGCAGGGCTTTTATATCAGGGAAGTCTTTCCTGTGGGTCACCTGATCCAGTCGAGCACACAATGTCCTTTCCCCTTCAAATCTTCCAGCACATTTTGGTTCTGCTGGATTTCGGCTGACTAGCAGATGCCAGCCTTTCCTCATCAATGGCACCTCCCGCAAGAGTTCTCCAGATAGTTCATGGCTTCTTGTTACATGTACATAGAAATCATAGTGCCCCATAGCAAAAGTTCTATTTAGGTCCCCCACACCTCTAAAAAAATATATACAGTATATTTATATTTTTTTAATTGAGATAGATATACAGTACAGACCAAAAGTTTGGACACACCTTCTAATGCAAAGATTTCTCTGTATTTTCATGACTATGAAAATTGTAGAATCACACTGAAGGCATCAAAACTATGAATTAACACATGTGGAATTATACATTACTCTTTACAAAAAAGTGTGAAACAACTGAAAATATGTCTTATATTCTAGGTTCTTCAAAGTAGCCACCTTTTGCTTTGATTACTGGTTGTTGTAACCACTGTATGGCATCCATAGGAGGCAACTGTTTAACGTATGCATCATGGCGAATATGCTGATCAGAGGCTATTTGGCCTTAAAGGGTTATTCCACAAAAAGTCAATTTCTCTCCAATCCCGATGATGAGTGATAACTTACTGATTGTTGTGGAACTGACCTCTGGGACACCCATCAATCCTGAGAACAGGACTCTGCAGCTCAGCTATGAATGGATTGGAGGGTGCATGCCTGACTTCAGCTCTATTCATTGTCTATGGAAGTCTCTCGCATGAACACCCGGCACTGCTGCCGGCACTCGGACCGTAGCGTGCGGCTGCATGTATTTCTATGCAGTCGCACACTCCGGTCCGAGTGTCGGCTGCAGTGTTGGGTGTTCATGCGAGAATCTCTCACATGTGAGTACGAACCCTTACAACAACCCCCCGCCTCGTGATCGCTGCTCGTTGCATCCAGACACCTGCATTACATAGGCCCCTGCTTGCAGGACAGTAATAACGAGGGCCGGTTGTCTACCCCTGTATGTACGTGTTCTATCCATTAAAAATATGTATGAAAAAGTCGGATGTGTTAAAGTGGAAGATGGGGCAAAAGGGAAACATGGAGAGATCTCCAGAACCAAAGAGGGAAAAACCAGGAAATAAGGCGGTTGTGGAAGAGCTTGTGAAATAGTCAAAAATAAAAAGGCGGAAAATAAAATATCCCAATGTACAATAGTATACCCTGAAGAAAATATTCACTACCAGATAAGACATCGCTGACATTACATCATGTATAACAATGTAATATAGTCATAGCAATGCTTCTTTATTGCCCATAGAAACCATCAGAATTCAGCTTTCATTTTACCAGAGCAGCCAATCAGAGCTCAGCTTTCATTTTACCACAGGAACCAATCACAGCTCTACTTTGCAGTGTTTATTGCCAGATGAGTGATTCTCGTGGTGTGTGATGCAGGAAACCACGTGTTTGGACCCCAGTCAATGTCACAGGCACCCTGGGGAGGAATATGAGAAGTCTGAGGATATCAACACGTCATCGTGCACCGAAATGACAACATTCAAAGCCACCGAGCGTCAGTAGTGCAAGAGTTAACCTCTTCACACCGCAGCCCATTTTCATTTGTTTTGTTTCCGTTTTTTCCTCCCCCTTCTTCCCAGAGCCATAACGCTTTTGTTCCATCCACATAGGGCTTGATTATTGTGGGACAACCTGTACTTTTGAATGACATCCTTCATTTTACCAAATAGTGTACTCGGAAATGGGAAAAAAATTTCAAGTATTGTGAAATTGTGAAAAAAACACATTTCTGGCATTGTTTTCTGGGAATTGTTTTTACGGTATACATTTTGTGGTAAAAATTACCATGCAATATGATTCTCCTAATCAATACAATTACACCGATACCAAATATGTCCCGTTTTATTCTTTTAGTGGTAAAAAAAATCTGAAGCTTGCAAAAAAAATTTTTGGAGTTGTGTCGCCATTTTACGAGTCCCGTAACATTTTTATTGTGGCGATCAAAAAAAACGTAACTTTGCCATTCTTGAATTTTTTCCGTTTACAGATCGGGTCAATAGTTTTTATATTTTGATAGATTTCTGTACGCGGTGTGTATTTTTTTAATATCTTTATTTTCACTGGGGGAAAGGGGTGTTATTTTAACTATTTTAGTTATTTTTTCATATTTTTTAAAACTTTTTTTTTACTTTTTACTGATTTTGTTAGTCCCCTTAGGGGCTTGAAGATGCGATCATTCAATCACTTGTGTTATATGAAGCGAAGCTGAGGCATCGCCGCACATAGCAGAAATCAGTCTCCTTTGAAACTCTGCCGCGGACAGGGTTTCGAAGGAGTTCCATAATTACAGTCACGAGGGTCATCAGATGACCCCCGGCTGCCATGATAACCCATCAGTGACCTGAAATCACATCATGGGTGCACTGATGGGTGGAAGTAAGCACATGTGCGCTCGTCGGCGAAAGCTAAAGGCCGCTGTAAGAGATTGACAGCAGCTTTAAACAGGTTAACAGTCACGTGTGGAGCACCACTCCACCCGCGATTGTTAGCGGCAGGTCCTGG
Source organism: Oophaga sylvatica (assembly GCA_033576555.1). Taxonomy (NCBI): domain Eukaryota; kingdom Metazoa; phylum Chordata; class Amphibia; order Anura; family Dendrobatidae; genus Oophaga; species Oophaga sylvatica. The sequence goes on from JARQOD010000656.1 coordinate 39,222, forward strand.
CTGTAAATCACAGCTATCGCCTGCTGGGTATGGAGCGCGCTCACTGCATGATCCATCTCTATACACCCGCTTCCGACTTGCGGGTATATATACAACGCATGTCATAAAGAAGTTAATGGAGGGGGGTAATCGGAGTATTGTGAGTGGCTACTGACTGTGATGGCTGACGGCACAATACATCACGTGTGATGAAGCTCGGCTCAATAAAACCGGATGTTTCCTCACACACAGATATGCGCTGCACATAGAAAGTTCACATCAGACAGCGATAATGGCGCAATGTTCACAAGGAATTTTTTTTTTTACACTGAATTCGATTCTGCTCCAAAATCCACAAGAAAAAAAACCAATTCAAATACTCTTTGAATAAGCTTCCTATAGATTTAAATGGAAAAACACATCTACAGTACAGTGCACATTGTGCTGTTTTTTTCCTAAATAGAAAAAGAAGCAACATGTTAATTCTTGAGCATTTCTGCTAAAAAAAAAAAAAAAAGAGAAAAAAACGCTCCAAATGTTATTACTGGACTAATTCGATCAGAGAAAGTAACATCACATTAAAAAAAGCGCATAAAAAATAGTTCCCCAAAAAGTTTTTTTTAACCTTCTTTTATGTTATTTTGTCATGTGATCCTTGACTCCTTCCATATAGATGACTGATCACATGACCGCGATATCATCATTATTGGTCCCATAAGCATAGAACAGCCATATATCTAGTGTGCGGCTCTGCAGGTGGAGGTATGTGGAGATTTCCCCACTGGGTGACAGGTGTCATTAACACTTTCGATACTGGCCAACACAGGACCTAACATTTGTTTATGTTGCATTGTGACCATTTTTTTGGTACATATAAGGCTGGTTTCACATTTGTGTCTGTACGCGCAGCGTTTGATCCGCATGTGTCTTGTGTACCTATCTTTAGATGGTGTACGTAAGTACGCATGCGTCGTTTCTCGGCAGGGTCCGGTGAACGCAAATGTTGCATTTTTTGAGGCGTCAAAAATCCATCAAATATGCGCAGTCATGTGCATGCAGATGAGTGTGTAAAAAAACCCCGCATTACTGTCTATGGGAACGCATTGATGCGCAAGGACATGCGCATGGATACGTTCGATGCGCATGTGGACTTTAGACTGTGCATGTCCAGGAACTGCTTACAGCATCTGGAAATATCGAACGCATGCGCATAAACAACGCATACAAAAGCGGCGTTTTTTTGCGTCAAGTGTAAGATGATGCGGATAAAAAATGCTGTGTTTTTGCATGCGTTTGCTGATGATACGCTGTGGGCGTATATGCAAATGTGAACCTAGCCTAACTTGTTACTTAAAGGGGTTGTTTTGTTTAAAAATAAGGTTATCCCCGTGATTGGTGATATCTTATTGATTGGTGGGAGTCTGACCACTGGAACCTGAACTGATCATCAGAAGGGAATTTTTTTTATACCCAATGGGGCACTTTATTTCTTTTATTTTGCTTACAATAAACTCCCATTAAAACAAATTAAGTAATCAATAATAATGTTTTTTGTCACCGACTATCCCTTTTCTTGGACTAGTAATCCTCCTATTTGGCACAGGTGATTTTAAATTAGCATGAGACTCCAAAAAAAGGCAGTCCAGCCTATTTTTGCTCTCATTTGACAGCGTGAGGAAGGTTTGTTGCATGGCTCCTTTCACTTGGTGTTGGTGCAGTGTGGCGACCATTGTTGCTGTGGTTTTGTGCTGGTGGAGCAGTGCGGTCTGGAGTCAAGGGGACTCAGTCTTGCAGCATGGGCGCTGTGAATCACCAGGCCGCCCAACCCTGCTGGTGCATTGTCGCTGCGATGATGGTTAGCACATGACGCCGCTCCTTTACCCCAAAGGGTGGTTTGCACATTAATGACCAGGACAATTTTTACAACTCTGACCACTGTCCCTTTATGAGGTAATAACTCTGGAACGCTTCCGTGGATCCCGGTGATTGTAAGACTGTTTTCTCGTGACATATTGTACTTCATGATAGTGGTAAAATTTCTCTGATATGACTTGCGTTTATTTGTGGAAAAAAACGTAAATTTGACGAAAATTTCGCAATTTTCCAACTTTGAATTTTCATGCCCTTAAATCACAAAGATATGTCACACAAAATACTTAATAAGTAACATTTCCCACATGTCTACCTTACATCAGCACAATTTTGGAACCAATTTGTTTTTTGTTAGGAAGTTATAAAGGTTAAAAGTTAAATAGCGATTTCTCATTTTTACAACACCATTTTTTTTATTTTTTTTTTTTTAGAGACCACATCACATTTGAAGTCGCTTTGAGGGGTCTATATGATAGAAAATACCCAAAAATGACATCATTTTAAAAATTGCACCCCTCAAGATGCTCAAAACCACATTCAAGAAGTTTATAACCCTTCAGGTGCTTCACAGGAATTTTTAGAATATTTAAAAAAAAATGTTTAGAATTTAGGGTCCTCAGTGGTTGATACCTTTTAATGGCTAAGGCCGGGGTCACACTGGCATATGGCATCAGATGTGAGAGCATCGGTTGTGATATGCTAATGACCCTCGGCTCCTGCTCTGCTGCGTGCGGGAGCCGAGTGTCGTGTTACTGTGCTCCGAGCCTCTCGCACAGAGTGGATCGGAGCACAGCTGCGGAGGAGGCAGAGAAACTAATTTCTCCATCTCCTCCATTGCCGGGGTCAACATATATCATACAGCACTCGGCTGATATCCGAGTGATGTGCGTTGTCACTCGCACCCATAGACTTTTATATTGGTGCCAATCGCAGCATGCTACAATTTCACTTTCACGTAGGATAACGGCCAAGAGAAAAAATTGTATGTGGTAGACTGCCCCATTGATTAACACTGGTCCCGAGTGCAGGGCGACTGTTTATCGCATACCACTTGTCCGTATTCTACGCTAGTGCGCCCCCCGGCCTAACTGAAAAGATGGTAACAAATTGCAAGCTTTCGGGGCTACTCGGGTCTCTTCATCAGACAAGAAAAAATCTAAAGGGATAACATATTTATGCACAACACAGCACAGAAAGAAAAAATGCAATGGATAAGACAATTTTACATAAACAGAAATATCTTTTATGGGAGAATATAAACAGTTGTGACCATAAATATTGGAACAGTTCATAGCTAAGGAGTGTGAACGTTTTAACTGTCCCTGATTGGGGGCTGGTTCAGTGTTTATGCCCCCATACGGTCTTAGGCAAATTTCCTTAATTGATGTAAAAAGACATAAATCCATGTGACCATTCATTTCCCGCTCTGAGTGTGTCAAAGGTTGTCCCTAAGTTATAAACTCTCAGACTCCCTTTTGTCTCTCTGAGACTTTAAGTTACCTTTTAATACAAGTAATCTCATGTCCATCATGCTATGACCGGGATACAAAAGTGTTTGGCCACAGGTAGATCCATTCTTTTTCTCTTATTGCGTGGTGATTAGAATTCATCCTTGTTCTCACTTTTGCCCGGTCTCCCCTACACACAGACCCCCAGTTTAACATTAAATACAAATAATGTACATTAATGTGGTGTGCTTAATTAAATTTTTACTAAATTTCAACTGGGGTCTGTATGTTGGGAGTCGGGCAAAAGCTTTGAACAGGATAAAAATTACCCTCAGATATCAGAAAGGGTTAAGCAATAAAAGTTATGACCCACTGAAGGTTTTTTCATGATGTGACAGTCTGATCAAATGTAAAACTAAGAACCCATGTTCAGTAACTTTTTTGCCTGCGGCATTAGATCAATGCATGATTTTTTGGAGGTACGGTCCTTTCTCCTTTTTCAGCACTGATGTGACTGCTCTCAAAGACACCGGAGATACACTGACGGAGATAATTGCTCCCGCAGTGTATAACTGATCGCCGTGAGAAAGTCTCATGCCCGCGGGGCCGATAAGTGAGAGTACCGAAGCTGATCACTGATGAACTCCTGTGAACGCTCTCACGGCACTCAGTTAAAACGACAGGAGGCAATCGCTCTCCATGAAACGCCGCGGGGCCCGGTAAGCGGTCACATCTCCATGGACTGTTCTACACCCGAG
>JARQOD010000656.1:43378-74532 GCA_033576555.1 Oophaga sylvatica
TACAGCAGAACTGCAAGTGATGTACAGTACCATTATATTCAATGGAAATAAAAAACGCAGTGCACATGCTGCGGATTTTTCCGCGCGGATTTGGTGCGGATTTAAATCCGCAGCATGTCACTTCTTTGTGCAGTTCCGCAGCGTTTTGAGACCTGCTCTAAATAGGAATCCGCAGGTCTCAAAATGCAGGGGAAATCCGCACAAAAACCGCGGCAAATCCGCAGGTAAAACGCGGGTCATTTTATCTGCGAATTTAGCAAAATCTGCACGGAAAATTCCTCAGCAGATTCTGGAACGTCTGCACATAGCCTAAAAGTGTATGTATTTCACATGTGCGTCACGTTAGGCTAGTAAGAGTAAACCAGATTTATTTGTACTGATTTTACAATGGGGGGCGCCGTTTTGCAGTTCGCCTCAGGCAGCAAAGAGGCTAGGTTCACCTCTGCTTGTAGGTCAGTATTAGTAATTTGAATTGGATACGCTGAGGGAGTGGGAGCCAGTGAAGAGAATTGCAGAGGGGAGAAGAGGAGGAGTAGTGAGGAGATAGATGAATTAGTCGGGCAGCAGAGTTAAGGATGGACTGGAGAGGTGCGAGGGTGTTAGCAGGGAGGCCACAGAAAAGGATGTTGCAGTAGTCGAGAGGGAATATGACATAGATGTACAGCGCATGTCGCTGCACACAATGGCTTCTGCAGGGAGAAGAGCATCACTGTAACTGCTGACCCAGAAGTCCATCAGGTCTTGGCTTATGGAATTTGCCCAAGGACAGGAGCAGGCATGAATGAACCATGTTTTTCAGGTAGGACATCGGTTTGTCCTAGTCCCTCGCTGTGGCCTTCTGGCTTGGAGGGACGGGGAATGGTTTGGGGACCTCTCTCCTTTTGGAGAGAGTTTCAAGATGACCAGCATCCTAGTGAACTTTTTTGTGGCACTTAGTCTCTTTTTTTTTTTAAGCGCACTCGGGTTTAGACACAAATTCAGGCTTTCAAAAAAAAAAATCTGTTTACTGGTATGATTAGGTTGGCGCAAAGGCGGATGAAAATCTGGTCCAACGTGATCTATACTATGGTAAAGAAAATAATTAATACAGCTATTCTAATCCATAATTTTCCAATATGTTATATTATTTGTGATATTTTAGCTATATATCAGCTTTAGAAAATCATGTTTTGTTTCTGCTAAAAAAACAAAATCCTAACAGAAAAGAGACACCTCCAAGTCTGCTGCGCTAGAATTGTCCCGGAGAATTAATTATTGTTATATTTAGCTCATATTTTTGAATTATTTGGTCTGGGGGTGCGTGGAGACTTCGTGGCTGTGCACCAGAACTTTGATCTAGAGGGTATCCGAGAAATGTAATAAAAATAAAGTAAATTTAAATATTTATATTTTTACTAAATACCTTTATTTAGCAAAAAGGCAATCTTTAGTTACTGCATAGTGATGATCGAACGTTCTCGGATAATGTGTAAGGCGTGCTCGAAAAATACGTTCGAGTTGCCACGTCTGCAATGTCTCATGGCTGTTCGACAGCCGCAAAATCTGCATGGATTGCCTGTTTGTTTGTGTGCTAATACTCGTAGCACACAAACATGCTCGACAATGCATTATCCGAGCACGTTCACTTATCACTATATAGTGCACTATCATGATTGTAAATATGTCAGCTCCCAGCAGTTTCCCAGCTGTTGCAGCTGTGAGGTTGTATAAAGACATTTTGCTTGAGACAGAGGAAAGGGTGAGGGCAACACCCTGTCAGGTACCGTGAACCCGCATTGGCAGGAGGACGCTTTGGAGTTGCTGGAATTAACTATACAAACTTCAGCCTATCCTGAGTAAAAATGTATGTTCTATTCCTGATCTAAGGATCTAGGGCAGGCTTTTAGTGAGAAGAATCTGTTTTACACTTCATGAACATGCTCAGTAGTCAAGCTCAACCTCTAGAGAGCAGAGGAAAAAGTAACTTGATAAGGAATGCTTGCAGGCCTGCACTCATCTCAAGAACTTCTAGCATGAAGAGGAAAACTGGATAAATGCAAGTACTTCTCTAGCCTTAAAATAATTAGATCAGATTTGAGGTAATCTATGAAAAAGGATCTGATAAAGACAATATTATTTCTCAGAACAGACGCACAAATGTTATTCAGTGCATTTTTGTTGAAAACTGTTTTCCCCACTTTCTGCATAGTGGATCATGTTTCCAATATATTAAAGTTTTTTCTGTGCTCTAAAGTTGTATTCCAATTGTCGTGGTAAGGTAACCCCTTACAAGAAGAGCTTATTTTGGGCTGAGTGCAAACTGTCTCTGATCTGCCATTAATGGTTCAAATTAAATAAATACAATGCATCGGAGATAAGAAAAAAAGCACAGCCCATATCGTCAGGTACAGTCATGGCCAAAAGTTTTGAGAATGACACAAATATTATATTTTCACATGATCTGCTGCCCCCTGGTTTTTATGTGTGTTTGACAGATGTTTTTTTCACAGACAGAAATATAATAATTGCAAACATAGAGTAACAAAAGCTTATATTGACAGTTAGAATGAGAAAATGCAGCAAGTCAATATTTGCAGTGTTGACCCTTCTTTTTCAGGACCTCTGCAATTCTCCCTGACATGCTCTCAATCAACTTCTGGACAAATCCTGACTGATAGCAGTCCATTCTTGCACAATCAATGCTTTCATTTTGTCATAATTTTAGGTTTTTGTTTGTCCACCCGTCTCTTGATGATTGACCACAAGTTCTCAATGGGATTAAGATCTGGGGAGTTTCCAGGCCATGGACCCAAAATCTCTATGTTTTGTTCCCGAGCCATTTAGTTATCACCTTTGCTTTATGGCAAGGTGCTCCATCATGCTGGAAAAGGCATTTTTGATCGCCAAACTGCTCTTGGAGGGTTGGAGAAGTTGCTCTTGGGGGACATTCTGGTACCATTCTTTATTTATGGCTGTGTATTTAGGCAAGACTGTGAGAGAGCCGATTCCCTTGGCTGAGAAGCAACCCCACACATGAATGGTTTTAGGATGCTTAACAGTTGGGATGAGACAAGACTGGTGGGAGCGCCAACTTGCTTTTCCGAATAGGCTTTTACTGATGCCAAACAATCGAAAAGGGGATTCATCAAGAAAAAACTTTACCCCAGTCCCAGAGTCCACTGTCTGTACCTTTTTTCAAATATCAGTCGTCCCTGTTTTTTTTCTGGAGAGAATGGGTTCTTTGCTGCCTCCTTGAACCAGGCCTTGCTCCAAGAGTCTCCGCCTCACAGGCTCAAGCACTCACACCTGCCTGCGCCATTCCTGACAAGCTCGCACTGCTGGGAGCCCATCCCACAGCTGAAACACTTTTAAGAGAGGGTCCGGCGCTTGCTGGTCTTTCTTGGGCTCCCTGGAGCCTTTTTGGCAACAATGGAACCTCCTCCTTGAAGTTCTTGAAAATGCGATGTTGTTGACTGGGGGTGCAATCTTTCTACTGCGAAAACTCTTCCCTGTTGGGCCCCATTTTTGTGCATTGAAATGATGACTGCACGTGTTTCTTTAGAGAAACCAGGGTTTAAACAGAAGGGGAAACAATGATGCCAAGCACCACCTCCTTTTAAAGTGTCCAGGGGTTTCCCCATTCTTACTTATTCATGACAGTTTGATCTCCAGCCATGTCCTCATCAACCCCCCCAAAACCTGTTTAATGGAAAAAAACACTGAAAAGATTTAGCTGGTCCTTTTAAGGCAGGGCGCAATGATGTTGAAATGTTTTTTGGGGGGAAAAAGTTCATTTTCTAGCCAAATATTGACTTTGCAAGAAATTGCTTTTAAAGGGCGATCACTTTTTAAAAACATTCTGGAGTATATGCAAATTCCCATTAAAAAGTGAAGCAGTAGACTTTGTAAAAATTAATATTTGTGTCATTCTCCCAAAAATTTTTTGGGCCCTGACGTACAAAGGAAATGGGTCTCTCGGAAAAAAAATCCTCAGAATGCTCTCATCCGCCCCCTGAGGCTCGAAAAAACCCCCGGGATTCTCCAAGACCATATGGGGCCCCCATTTTTCCCCCTTTTTTGACTCGGACCCGTCTCTTGAAATTTAAAAACCCCCCCTTTCCCCAGCAGGTCAAACACTCTCACTCGCATTTCCGCTGAGGGCATTATGTGGGGGGTGATTTGGGGGTTTAAAAGAACGAATTTCCCCCCTTGGACCCTCCTCCCACGTGAGGTCTGTTTATTAGCCAGAGGGGTTTAAAAGGAGGGGCACCTGATGCTGCAAAAAGCTCACCTCAATGTCCAAAAAATCTCTTTTTTGTTTCTCCTGCACCCATCGGGCTCGTAAAAATTGAATCAGGGGTGACCACCCTTTATGACTCCACACTGCGTCGGGGAGAAAATAGGCCCCTATCTCCCCAAAACCTATTTTTGGGCCCCCCCCCCCAAAAAAACCCAACTGGGTTTTAGGGATAGGTCTCCTTTTAAAATCGTTTCAAGGGGTCCTTCATCAGAAAAATTTGGGGCCCCCACATTTTACCCAAAAGGGGCCCCAAACCCCTGCCCTTCTTGCTCTCCTTGGTGAATGGAACTTACTTCCTAAAAAATTTTTTTTCACACGTACCGGGGTTTTTTGGGAAACTCGCACCGAGCCCGTTCATTTAAAGGGGGGTTCCCGGGGACGCACTGGGCCATTCCCCCCGGGGGCCCCCTAAAGGGGGGAAATTTTCAGGGGGTGAAGAATTTTCGGCCCACCTTGGTTCCTGGGCAGGGGCCCCCCGCAGGGTAAGTCCCTGAGGGTTTGGGGCAGCAAGGGGTTAAATCTCCCCAGGCGAGCGTTTCCCCCAAGTAATGGGGGTGAGGGGGGCAGGACAATAAGCGACACACACAAACAATCTCTTTCGTACCTTTATGGGATATTTTCGGGGACCCCGGGGGAACCGTCAGGGGGGGGGATGCAGTCCGTAATCCACTAAATGGGGAGGGGCCCCTTACCCTTTTAAAGTGTGGATTTCTGATTCAAAAACAAAGCTTAAATTTCCCTGTTTTCGCAAACCCCCCCCTGCCCCTTGTTGCCCTCAGCCCCCCGGGCTAAACGATCTGAGATAACTCCTTTGAGGTAAAACCAACGACAGCTAACTCTCACAACTCCTTCATTTACTACGTCGTCCAAGGTCCTCTGGGGGAACAAGGGAAAATGTGAATGTTGTGTCTTAAGGGTTATCGGGATTTTTTACCTTCGTGCATCCTCCGGTAACATGGCCCAGCCCAGCTGGGCTAACACCCCCCCCCAGTTATACAGCACCCCGGGGCTGAAAAAAAAAAAATTTTTTTAAAAACTCAACAAATAAACAAATTAAACTTTTCCCCTTTGGGGGGGAGGAAGGACACTTCAAACGTTTCAAAATACAAGAAACAATAAAAAATATTTTCCCAAAAATTTTATTTACATTTTTACATTTGGATATTGGTTCACTGGATTAAATTTTCTGGGCCACTCTTGGTACTAACGGAAACCCTTCCTTTCTTGGCGACTGACCTACGTGTGTGGTGTCAGTAAGACCTCTGGCCTATTGCCCTGCGGGCGGCAAACTTAAATTCCCCCCCTCTCTGGGATCTGGAAAGCAACTACGACGGGGCATGGGGGTTCTTTTCGCCAGGGGATTTTTCATCCGAGACCCTACTCAAAGGGTTCAGTTTGAGTTCCTTCTTTGAGATTCGCTTCGGAGATGCTACGGGACAGGTTCCTCACAAACAATTTCTTCTGCGCGGAACCTTTTAAAACTCGACGTTGGATGTTCTGGGGTTGGGTAAAATTGAAGTACGGGAAAAATAACACGCCCCCGATACAAGGCCAATCTGCAGGAAAATCTCCTAGTCCTTGTTAACTTCATCGGTTCTCTTTTTCCAAACAATTTCTTCCTCAAAGTTTTAACATGTATAAAACCAGTTTTAGGGGGGTCTCTGGATACCGGGTGTCGTCTTTTTTCCCATTTTTGCTAATGGACAGGTTTTCCTGTTGCAAACTTGAAATCTTGCACGACAAAGGGGCCTTTTTCCCACGATCATCCAAATTTGGCATCTTTTTTTTCTTTTAGCAAAATTTCTCCGGGTGAAAAAGGTCTAGCGGCACACTTTTTTGATTTTCCTCTTTTTTTTCCTTACTTTATTGAGACTTCTTCCACCGGGCTTGTACCTCCGTACGTTCCTGTCGTTCGGTCCCAACTTCATGTAACATCATTTCGGGTTCTAAACACCAATTTTAAAAACCCCATGGGCATTTCCGTCTTGCTCGCAAAGGGTAGCTGGAGTGCATTTGGGGGGAAACTCACCGTATTGATTGTACGATCACCAGTCAGGTAGTAGGTCGGCCACCGTCCTCCCTAAAGTGGTACCTTTTCCAATCAATGACTATGTGTTTCACCCCCTTTTCACAGAGACCATTTGTTTGGGGGTGGTAGGGTGTGGTTTATCTTTTGCATCCACAAATTACAAAATTCCCTTAAACAACTGGGTTTCAAAGGCGGGCCCCTGATCATTAACACTTGCTCTGGTTTTCCAGGGGTCTGCGAAATACGCCAAAATGTCTTTGCTGCTTTTTTCACTGTCAATTTTTGACAGGGCGACCACCAGGAACCTGGAGTAGTATCCACCATCTCGGGGCATACGAGTACCACCGGCTGGGTGACAACTTGACATGGCCAGGCCCAGGACCCAAGGGACGAGTCGTCTTGAGGGGTTGCGGGGGTGCTTTCTGGCTGCTGGGTCTTTTTTTCGAGGCTACAGGACCACAGTTTTTACACCATTTCCCCGATGGAACGGGCGCATTCCCACCCTAAAACACACTTCAGCAGGTTTCCAGTTTTCCCCCCCACCAAGTCCCCGCCGATCGGGGTGGGCTTCCAACCCCTCGGGATGTCTGTTTTTGGGGACTACTATCCCCAAAAACCACTCAGGGGTTCGGGGGTGACGTACCTTCGCACAGCTTCTCTGGGAATAAACAGCCGCTTCCTCTTCCCACACGCTTTCTTGTTGAAAACACCTCCCCAGGAGAACCTTCCTGAAACCTCCTTGTGGGGCTGACAACAGGTCCCTGTTCTGGGTCTCCTCCAGCGTGGGAGGAAAAGGGGTTTAACGTTTTACAACTCGCCTCCGTGGGGCCGTGCTCGGGGGAACCCCTTTTCTGTGGAATGCAGGTGGGTCAATCTCTTTTAGATCATAAAAACCTCTTCCTGTGGACTCCGCGGCATTCGGACAAGGCTCAGCGTTGGCTTTTTCTTCGGCCCGCCCGTACTTAGGGTAAATTGAAATTCGACACCAGCCATCCAACGTTGCTCCATGCTCCCAGCTTGGCGTTTCAAGTTTTTAAAGGGTTAAAAAACAGGTAAGCAGTGAACTTGCGGGAGGCTGGGAATGCTTGAATTTTTCTGTAAGGCCCAACCAGCGCCAGAAGTCCAACTTGAACTGCATTTTTCTCGGGGTTTTCTCTCCCCGGCCGGGAGCTTCCTGCTTGCATTCGATATTTTTTCTTGCCATTTTGCTTCTGACTGGGGGACACTCCCAACCCTTCATTCGGCATCAGTGAACGCGGAACGGCTGCTGTAGCAGGATGGGCTAAGATCTCATCCCCTTCGGGATCTCCTTCATCTTCTTGAATGCCCAGCTTGTTCTTTACCCCAGTGGAAATGGGGGGTTTCCCCTTTTGAGGGGCTGTCCTACCAGAAGTCCTCAGAGGCCGTTTTGGTGTAGTCCTTTAAAAACCCCCGGGTAGTAACCTTCAGTCCCGGGAACTGGCGCACCTCCTTTGAGATTCTTGGGCTCCGCCATTTCGGGGGCATGACCTTCTGGGGCCCGGGGCGCAAACTCCTTCTGAGCTGACAAAATGCCCCAAAACTGGTACCTTTTTTTTGAGCAGATGGCACTTTGAAGTTTCAGTTTCATCCCATACGGGACATGACTAAAAATACCTTGCCCAGGGGGGGCTTCAGATATCCCATACGTTTTGGAGTACACAATTACATCCCCAGTACAGCAACAGGTTTAAATTTGAGATGTCCCACAACTCCCCACACTCCGGGAACGTTCCTGGGGCACTGCTGATCCAAAGGGCATTCTGTCAAACTCAAAAGGTCCCACGGGGTGGTGAAAGCCGTTTTCCCTCCCATCCTCCTCAGCCACAGCTATTTTCATACCCACAGAGGTCAAGGGGAAAAGTATTAGCATTTTTAAGGCAGCAAAGGATCCTCAATGCGGGGAAAAGGGGGTACACTTTTGTGAATCGTTTTACTTGTCTTAATCTACACACATTTCATCTTCCTCCTTTTCCTAACTAACTAGAGTGCGCCCGGGACTACAACACCCCTTTTAACCCCCGCTTCCTTCATGTCACCAACTCTCCTTAGCTTCGGTATGTCTGGAGGATAGGCCTGAACCGCCTTTGATAGGGGAGGGCTTCTGTGGGGGAATGATTTGTACCCCTTAATTTGTCCCAAAGTCAAGTGGGGTTTGCTAAATCCCTTTGGGGTTCTCCTGTAACCATCATAGACCCCGTTTCTGGGGGGGGGGGAGTGGTTCTGTCCCGACTGGAGCGCTGACCCCCAAATCCTCCACCGGTTTTGCTGGGTCATTAGATAGGGAGTTTTTTATTTACAGTTTTTAATTTTAGAACGGGCATAACGGGTAAATTTACTTCATCTTCTCCCCATGAGAAGACTACTGGTACCCCCCCAAATTCGTATTTCTACTACCCCTCACACAAGGTGAAGGTCGTGCTCTGAACAATGGCCTACACTGTTTGTATTCTGTCCTCTAACCTATTGCGCTCACACCATTAAGATTTCATTCTTTGGGGGGTATCCAAGGGGGTTCGGGCGTCACCCTACATTACCAAAATTTCACCATCTGTCAGCTCGTTTGCTGCGGCACATAGGGCCCGGATTCCCTCTGGTCACCCCCTTTTGCGGGGCCTGGGAATTTTGGCGAGCTTTTGGGACAAAAACACAACTTCTCCCAGCATTTTACTTATAATTTTTGTACCTAAAACCACATTTAAGCATTTTCCCCCCATTTACAGTTTTTACACTAAGATCCCGGTCTTCACTCCACTCTCCCCACCTTTACCCACTTTTTTGGGCTCCGATATATAAACGGGGAGACCATTAGGGGCAACACAAAAAGTCAGGCCGGGGCGGGACTGTCCATGGCCCAAAACTTATTATACAGACACATATAGGGTCACCTGAGATCCTGTCCAGCAGGGAATTTGTGATCCCGTCCGGGTGAGGGGACAGTAGGGTTTTCCCTCCCACAAACCTGGGGTTCCATTCTGAGGGCCTTATACTATTCCGGGGTGTTGCCCCGCCCCCAGGATCTCCCTTTTTTAATTGACACTGTGGGGCAGAGACCTTTCTCTGTTGCAACGGTACAATGATCCTCGCGAGGAGGACGATCGGGGGTCGCCCCGGGGGGTGGCGTTGTCCTCCCCCGGGTGGGCAACGCCCCTTTTCCTCCGTTCACCCAAGGACACCTCTGGGCTCAGCTACAGATCTTTCCCCTTCCCCTTCCGAGTTGCAGGGCACTCATTACAGGGCCGGGTTTTTAGTCACTGGCGACTTTCTGACGCAGACAGTCCAACCAGTAGGGGCGCCACCCGTTTTGGCTTCCCCCCCGCGGAAAAGTGGATACGCTGGCTTTAGAGGGGCTTCACCCGGGTGCACGGTTCACCCGGTACACGGGTTGCCACCCGGCTTCTCCGGGGGTCACAGCCTTTTATAGCCATATTTTTTTTTGGGGCATAAAAAGGTACGCGGGAAGATCCAAGGACACCAGGCCCATTTTCGTTTTCAGCTTGGGACCCCATCCCCGTACAAACTTTCCTTCAACTTTTTGCTTCAAAAATGGCACTTATAGGGTTACTTTTTGAGACTCGCGGGCCCCCCATCGGCAGGCGTAGTCCCTAATACGTCATCGGGTCCTGGGAGCATTGGAAAAAACCCACCGGAATCGTTTCAGTGGGTCCCAAAAAATCCTGTTTTTTTAAAAAAATTGAAAGCACTGATTCCTGGTCTGCAGCGCCCAAAGTTTCTATTTTCCCTTTTCGCAGCACCAGCATTTTTGCCCACACCACTGCACCTTTTTTCTCTGTAAAGGGGACATGTCCTTTAGCGCAATTTTCGTTAAACCCACAGGGTATCTGGCTTACCGCGATAGGGACCACTTGCTCCAGGCAGATGGCACGTTAGGGGTCTATGGGGCCCACCCCAGGGGGGGCCAACTTTCCACCCCGCGCGGCAGCGCTGGGGGGAAAGTCACCGGGAGCGGCGCCCGGGGCCGCGCGTCCTTGGGCGCGACATCCCCTGCACCCCCCATTTAAGCGGGGCCTACCTTCCCTAAAGGGCTGCAGCTCTGCCGGGCACAGTGATGTGGAAGGACCTTTGCGCCGGCGCCTGACGTCAGAGCGATCACTGAAGTTCCCACAGGCCTCCGCCACCACGGGGGGGCGTGTCCGGACTCCGCGCGCTTTCTGCAGGACCCCCCTTTCTCTTTGCGCGAGCGCTGCAATTTGGTGCAATGGCGGATAAGGGGCCCCAAAAAATCTAAAAAACACAACACCGTTATACACAAAAACGTCCATTTCAGCACACGGGACTCCGTATAGCGACTTCTATCCTGTTGTCGCCAAAAATGATCGCACGTACCAGGCTTGGGTACTCCACCGAGCCCGTTCACTTTCACGGGGGATTCACGGGACGCAGCTCTCCGTTGCCCTGGGCTCACAAAGGGGGGAAATTTTTTACGGGGATGCAGAATGTTCTGACCCCCACCTTGGGGTTTCGGGCAGGTGACCACGCTGCAGGAATCCGGGGGGTTTGGGGCAGCAAGGTGTTAAGTCTCCCACGGGCGAACTGATTCCCAAGTATAGGGCGGTGGGGGGTGCAGGGCAATAAGCGACACACCCAAACAATCCTTTCTGTACTTTACTGGTGATATTTGCAGCACGCCCCAGAACCGTCAGGGGGGAGGATGCACATCCAGAAACCCACGATGGGTGTAGGGCCTCCTTCCCTTTTTAAATGTGTGGAGTTTCTGACTTGCTAAAACAAAGCAACCCCGTGTTTTCACTACGCCCGGGCTGACCTTGGGGTGAGGTCTTCTTGGGACAGAACATGTCTCTGGGCGAACCCCACCCCCCGTCTTCCAAACCCCGGGTTACGTACCACTGCGGGCCCCTGCACTTAAAGTCCAGGTCTCCGTGTCTCCTACCATCGGCAGATTCTGGTAAGCGCGGACCCGTTCCGGGGGCAAGGGATTTAACTATCAATGCGGTTGACCTCGGTCCCTCTCTTTATCTCTTTTTTTCCACCTCCTTTCGTCCACTCTCACCACACAAAGCCCAAACAGCAGCAATTCATTTTTTTTCTTCACCGTCTCCAACTCGGCAGCTTACTTACGAAACGCTCACGAAGCACCTCAGTGACTCAACTTTGACCAGACAAGGGGCAATCCCTTCCCCGCTACGGGACTCCAAAATTTAACTGAGTTCCTGAGTCCTCAGTTTTCAGAAAATTTTTTTCTTTGGGGTATCTTTCCCCTCTACTCAACTGAGGAAAAACTTGTCGTCCCGCCCCCCGGGGTAAAAAAGATCTGAGATAACTGCCGTTCAAAAGGGAAAACCAACACTACTAACTCTCCTAACCCCCCTTTCCCCCCCCACTACTCGCCCAAAGGGGGTCCCCCCTGGGGAACCAGGGGAAAAGGAAGTTTGTGGTTTTTGGTTACAGGGGGTTTTTCCTTTTGTGCATCCCCGGGGAACAAGTGGGTCCATCCAGCTGGGGTTTCACAAAAAACCCCAAAAACAATGGTTTTTCCCCTTTAACCTTTGGGCCCCGGGAAAAACACATGCGGGGGCCCCAGGGCTTTTGGGGGGTTTTTTCACCTTTTCCCCAGTGTCCCCATCCTTAGGGGGGGGTAATAACCGGCCCGCCGGGGGTTCCCCAAGGGTCAGTAGGGGGTAACTTAGGGCCGAAAAAAAAGAGCAGGGGGTACATCGTTTGAGCTTTTTTTTTTCCCTCTGCCCCTTTCCCCAGCAAACAAACCCGCTCCCCGCAAAAAACCCAAAAAGGGGTTTCGAGCATAGCCCCCAAAAGGGGGGATTTCCACGCTGGGGGGCGGTCCCCAGACCCGGGCCAGAAGGGCCACCATCTATCCCGAAGTTCACCTCCAAACACCAAATTTTTGCGGGGTCTGGAAACAACACCACAGAACACAGGGAGAAACGCAAGGGGGGTTTTTTTTAAGGTATTTATAACAACATAACTTTTAAAAAATTCAGTTAAATAGCTAATTTTTTTTAAAAGTAAAAGGGAAAACATAATTTAAATAAACAAGAAAGTCTGCCTATTTAACGTTAGTTCCTTTTTGCAAAAGGGGGGGTTCCACTTCACGGGCGTTCTCACTCGAAACCTGCCCAAAGGGGGGCACCGGGTTTTTTTTCCCAGGGGCCCCATCCCCTTTAGAAATCCCAAATTAAAAACCCTTTTTTCCCCCCACGCAGCAACTGGGGGGCCCCAAAACCGACCCAAAACCCCCCGACCCCGGATTTTGATGAAAGGAATTTAGGCCCCTTCCTTTGCACAAGGGCTGTCCCTTTACTATTGACAGGGGGAGAGGGGCCCTTCTTGGGGGCTTTACGGCAGGGGCAATTTTTTTTGGCCTTTTGACCATGAAAACTTACTTGGGGTTTTCCCTTTTGGGAAAAAGGAAACCTTTTTTAGGCATGACCGGGCCCCGTGTGGGGAAACTCCCCTCTATGCCTTCTTCTGGGGGCAGCTTTTTCGCTGTAAAATGTCTGCCCCAAACCCCCCTTTTGGTTTTGGGGGGGCAGGGGTTTTAAAATTTTTGGGGAACTTTCCCGGGGTCACCCGTCCCCTCGACCACAAAGGCCTTTCCCCTTTAAATCTTCCCGCACATTTTGGGTTTTTCGGATTTTGGCGACACAGATGCCACCTTTCCTTTATCAAAGCACCTCCCGCAAGAGTTTTTTCCCGAAAATTTTATGGCCTTTTACATTACAAAAAATCAAATGCCCCCTAGCAAAATTCTATTTCCCCCCCCACCCAAAAAAAAAAATCCTAATTTTTATTTTTTTAAATTTAGAAAAAACATACAGACCAAAAAAAATTTGGAAACACCTTCTAAAACAAAGAATTTTTTCCCCCATTTTCAGACTATGAAAAATTTTAAAAAACACACTGAAGGGATCAAAACATAAATTAAAAAAATGGAATTTTAAAAATTTCCTTTACAAAAAAGTTTAAACAACTGGGAAAAAGTCTTTAAATTTTAGGGTTTTTCAAAAGCCAAACCTTTTTCTTTGATTACTTTTTTTGAAAAACCCCGTATTTGGGGGCCATAGGGGGAACTGTTTTTTAAAAAATTTCTCAGGGGAAAATGCTGATCAAGGGTATTTTGGCCTTTAAAAAGGGTTTTTCCCCCAAAAAAATCAATTTCTCCCAATCCCCATGAAGTGATAACTTACGATTTTTGTGGGAAATGACCTCGGGGGGAAACCCCCCCCAAACCGAAACAGGACCTGCAAACTCACTATGAATGGGTTTGGGGGGGCATCCCACTTTACTCTATTCATTTCAGGAATCTCTCGCATGAACACCCCCCTGGGTGCCGGGACTCGCCACTGCGGCGCAAAATTTCTTGCATCGCAACCCGGGCCCCAGGCGGGTTCAGTGTTTGGGGTTCAGCGAGAATCCTCACATGTGGAAGAACCCCCAAAAAAACCCCCCCCCCCCTCGTGATCGCTGCCGTTTCATTTCCCAAAACCCCATTTCAAAACCCCCCTTTCAGGGCAGGGAATAAAAGGGGGGGGTTGTCACCCCCGTATGTACGGGCTATCCATTTTAAAAAAATGAAGAAAAAAATCGGGGGGGTTTTAAAAGGGGAAAAGGGGGAAAAAGGGGAAAAAGGGGAGTTTCCAAACCAAAGAGGGAAAAACCAGGGAAAAAAGGGGGTTTTTGGGGGAGTTTTTTGGGGAAAAAGGGCAAAAAAAAAAAAGGGGAAAATAAAATTCCCAATTTAAATAAAAACCCCGAAAAAAATATTTACACCAATAAACATCGCTTTACATTTCTCCCTTTAAAAAAATGAAATATCAAGCCCGCTTCTTTAGCCCCTAGAAAAACCTCAAATTTAGCTTTCTTTTTTCCAGACACCCCAAAAAAACTCACTTTCATTTTACCACAGGAACCAACCCCAGCCACTTTTTAGTGTTTATTTCCCGTATGATTTCCGGGGGGTGACAGGGAAAACCCCTGTTTGGCCCCTCAAAAACACAAGGGGGCCCCGGGGGAATAAGGAAATCGGATTCAAACTCCCCCGGCACCGAAATACAACATTCAAAACCCCCCGAGCGCTAGGCAAGGTTAAACCCCTTCATTCTTTGTGGTAAAAAAAAATCTGAAGCTTGCAAAAAAAATTTTTGGAGTTGTGTCGCCATTTTACGAGTCCCGTAACATTTTTTTTGTGGCGATCAAAAAAAACGTAACTTTGCCATTCTTGAATTTTTTCCGTTTACAGATCGGGTCAATAGTTTTTATATTTTGATAGATTTCTGTACGCGGTGTGTATTTTTTTATATCTTTATTTTCACTGGGGGAAAGGGGTGTTATTTTAACTATTTTAGTTATTTTTTCATATTTTTAAAACTTTTTTTTTTTACTTTTTACTGATTTGTTAGTCCCCTTAGGGGGCTTGAAGATGCGATCATTCAATCACTTGTGTTATATGAAGCGAAGCTGAGGCATCGCCGCACATAGCAGAAATCAGTCTCCTTTGAAACTCTGCCGCGGACAGGGTTTCGAAGGAGTTCCATAATTACAGTCACGAGGGTCATCAGATGACCCCCGGCTGCCATGATAACCCATCAGTGACCTGAAATCACATCATGGGTGCACTGATGGGTGGAAGTAAGCACATGTGCGCTCGTCGGCGAAAGCTAAAGGCCGCTGTAAGAGATTGACAGCAGCTTTAAACAGGTTAAACAGTCACGTGTGGAGCACCACTCCACCCGCGATTGTTAGCGGCAGGTCCTGGCTGTAAATCACAGCTATCGCCTGCTGGGTATGGAGCGCGCTCACTGCATGATCCATCTCTATACACCCGCTTCCGACTTGCGGAGTATATATACAACGCATGTCATAAAGAAGTTAATGGAGGGGGTAATCGGAGTATTGTGAGTGGCTACTGACTGTGATGGCTGACGGCACAATACATCACGTGTGATGAAGCTCGGCTCAATAAAACCGGATGTTTCCTCACACACAGATATGCGCTGCACATAGAAAGTTCACATCAGACAGCGATAATGGCGCAATGTTCACAAGGAATTATTTTTTTTTTACACTGAATTCGATTCTGCTCCAAAATCCACAAGAAAAAAAACCAATTCAAATACTCTTTGAATAAGCTTCCTATAGATTTAAATGGGAAAAACACATCTACAGTACAGTGCACATTGTGCTGTTTTTTTCCTAAATAGAAAAAGAAGCAACATGTTAATTCTTGAGCATTTCTGCTAAAAAAAAAAAAAAAGAGAAAAAACGCTCCAAATGTTATTACTGGACTAATTCGATCAGAGAAAGTAACATCACATTAAAAAAAGCGCATAAAAAATAGTTCCCAAAAAGTTTTTTTTAACCTTCTTTTATGTTATTTTGTCATGTGATCCTTGACTCCTTCCATATAGATGACTGATCACATGACCGCGATATCATCATTATTGGTCCCATAAGCATAGAACAGCCATATATCTAGTGTGCGGCTCTGCAGGTGGAGGTATGTGGAGATTTCCCCACTGGGTGACAGGTGTCATTAACACTTTCGATACTGGCCAACACAGGACCTAACATTTGTTTATGTTGCATTGTGACCATTTTTTTGGTACATATAAGGTGGTTTCACATTTGTGTCTGTACGCGCAGCGTTTGATCCGCATGTGTCTTGTGTACCTATCTTTAGATGGTGTACGTAAGTACGCATGCGTCGTTTCTCGGCAGGGTCCGGTGAACGCAAATGTTGCATTTTTTGAGGCGTCAAAAATCCATCAAATATGCGCAGTCATGTGCATGCAGATGAGTGTGTAAAAAACCCCGCATTACTGTCTATGGGAACGCATTGATGCGCAAGGACATGCGCATGGATACGTTCGATGCGCATGTGGACTTTAGACTGTGCATGTCCAGGAACTGCTTACAGCATCTGGAAATATCGAACGCATGCGCATAAACAACGCATACAAAAGCGGCGTTTTTTTGCGTCAAGTGTAAGATGATGCGGATAAAAAATGCTTGTTTTTGCATGCTTTGCTGATGATACGCTGTGGGCGTATATGCAAATGTGAACCTAGCCTAACTTGTTACTTAAAGGGGTTGTTTTGTTTAAAAATAAGGTTATCCCCGTGATTGGTGATATCTTATTGATTGGTGGGAGTCTGACCACTGGAACCTGAACTGATCATCAGAAGGGAATTTTTTTTATACCCAATGGGGCACTTTATTTCTTTTATTTTGCTTACAATAAACTCCCATTAAAACAAATTAAGTAATCAATAATAATGTTTTTTGTCACCGACTATCCCTTTTCTTGGACTAGTAATCCTCCTATTTGGCACAGGTGATTTTAAATTAGCATGAGACTCCAAAAAAAGGCAGTCCAGCCTATTTTTGCTCTCATTTGACAGCGTGAGGAAGGTTTGTTGCATGGCTCCTTTCACTTGGTGTTGGTGCAGTGTGGCGACCATTGTTGCTGTGGTTTTGTGCTGGTGGAGCAGTGCGGTCTGGAGTCAAGGGGACTCAGTCTTGCAGCATGGGCGCTGTGAATCACCAGGCCGCCCAACCCTGCTGGTGCATTGTCGCTGCGATGATGGTTAGCACATGACGCCGCTCCTTTACCCCAAAGGGTGGTTTGCACATTAATGACCAGGACAATTTTTACAACTCTGACCACTGTCCCTTTATGAGGTAATAACTCTGGAACGCTTCCGTGGATCCCGGTGATTGTAAGACTGTTTTCTCGTGACATATTGTACTTCATGATAGTGGTAAAATTTCTCTGATATGACTTGCGTTTATTTGTGGAAAAAAACGTAAATTTGACGAAAATTTCGCAATTTTCCAACTTTGAATTTTCATGCCCTTAAATCACAAAGATATGTCACACAAAATACTTAATAAGTAACATTTCCCACATGCTACCTTACATCAGCACAATTTTGGAACCAATTTGTTTTTTGTTAGGAAGTTATAAAGGTTAAAAGTTAAATAGCGATTTCTCATTTTTACAACACCATTTTTTTTATTTTTTTTTTTTTAGAGACCACATCACATTTGAAGTCGCTTTGAGGGGTCTATATGATAGAAAATACCCAAAAATGACATCATTTTAAAAATTGCACCCCTCAAGATGCTCAAAACCACATTCAAGAAGTTTATTAACCCTTCAGGTGCTTCACAGGAATTTTTAGAATATTTAAAAAAAAATGTTTAGAATTTAGGGTCCTCAGTGGTTGATACCTTTTAATGGCTAAGGCCGGGGTCACACTGGCATATGGCATCAGATGTGAGAGCATCGGTTGTGATATGCTAATGACCCTCGGCTCCTGCTCTGCTGCGTGCGGGAGCCGAGTGTCGTGTTACTGTGCTCCGAGCCTCTCGCACAGAGTGGATCGGAGCACAGCTGCGGAGGAGGCAGAGAAACTAATTTCTCCATCTCCTCCATTGCCGGGGTCAACATATATCATACAGCACTCGGCTGATATCCGAGTGATGTGCGTTGTCACTCGCACCCATAGACTTTTATATTGGTGCCAATCGCAGCATGCTACAATTTCACTTTCACGTAGGATACGGCCAGAGAAAAAATTGTGATGTGGTGAGCTGCCCCATTGATTAACACTGGTCCGAGTGCTATGCGACTGTTTATCGCATACCACTTGTCCGTATTCTACGCTAGTGCGACCCCGGCCTAACTGAAAAGATGGTAACAAATTGCAAGCTTTCGAGGCTACTCGGGTCTCTTCATCAGACATAGAAAAAATCTGAAGGATAACATATTTATGCACAACACAGCACAGAAAGAAATAATGCAATGGATAAGACAAGTTACATGAAACAGAAATATCGTTATGGGAGAATGATAAACAGTTGTGACCATAAATATTGGAACAGTTCATAGCTAAGGAGTGTGAACGTTTTACTGTCCTCTGATTGGGGTCTGGTTCTGTGTTGTGATGCCCCCATACGGTCTGAGGGGCAAATTCCTTAATTGATGTAAAAAGACATAAATCCATGTGACACATTCATTCCTGCTCTGAGTGTGTCAAAGGTTGTCATAAGTTTATACTCTCAGACTCTTCTGTCTCTCTGAGACTTGAAGTTACCTTTTAATACAAGTAATCTCATGTCCATCATGCTATGACCGGGGATACAAAAGTGTTTGGCCACAGGTAGATCCATTCTTTTTTCTCTTATTGCGTGGTGATGAGAATTCATCCTTGTTCTCAGCTTTTGCCCGGTCTCCCCTACACACAGACCCCCAGTTGAACATTTAGTACAAATAAATGTACATTAGATGTGGTGTGCTTAATTATTTGTACTAAATGTTCAACTGGGGTCTGTATGTGGGGGAGTCGGGGCAAAAGCTTAGAACAAGGATGAATATTACGTCAGATATCAGAAAGGGTTAAGGCAATAAAAGTTATGACCCACTGAGAGGTTTGTCATGATGTGACAGTCTGATCAGAATGTAAAACTAAGAACCTCATGTTCAGTAACTTTTTTTGCCTGCGGCATTAGATCAATGCATGATTTTTTGGAGGTACGGTCCTTGCTCCTTTTTCAGCACTGATGTGACTGCTCTCAAAGACAGCCGGAGATACACTGACAGGAGATAATTGCTCCCGCAGTGTATAACTGAGCTGCCGTGAGAAAGTTCTCATGCAGCGGTGCCGTAAGTGAGAGTACCGAAGCTGATCAGCTGATGAACTCCTGTGAACGCTCTCACGGCAGCTCAGTGATACACTGACAGGAGGCAATCGCTCTCGCAGTGTATCGCCGGCGGCCTGGTAGAGCGGTCACATCTCCCGATGTGACTGTTCTACACCTGAGATTGCCTTGGGACATTCGGGATTACGTGGACTATAGTGGACAGGTGAATAAATGGTGGTTTATTATTTTACATTTTTTCTAGGAGACGAGGGCATCGGGGATTTGGTGTTAGGTGAGTATAATGGGTTTTTATTTGAATATGTATGTAATTATTTTATTTTTTTATTTTTTTCTGTGGAGCACAGTCTTCCATCAGCTGCACCTGCTGTCACTGTTGTCAGCTACAACTCTAACATCTAACAGCATGACCCCACAGCGCTATGACGGACGGTCTTATCGGCGGTAGTGTTACCGCTGATAAGAACCTCCTCGCACTGCAAATACTTAAGGAAATTTACTCATAATGTGCACAGCACTTCAGGATTGTCATTGAATTAGCTTAAGGATTCCATAGCATTTCTGGCCCATTTCCGCACAGAAATATCAAATTAGATTTTTTTAAACGTATTGCTTAAGGAAGGAGTATGATTTGAATTTTTTGTAAACTTTTTTTTTTTTACTTTGCATTTATTAGTCCCCTTAGGGGACTTGAACCTGCAATAATCTGATCGCTTGTGCTATACACAGCGATTCCACAATATTACTATGTTTACCAAAAGTTACAATCTCCTATTAACACCTTCCTCTGGTTCCTATCACAGAAACACTGTCATGACATGAACAGGGGTCTTCAGCAGACTCCTGGCTGTTATGGAAACCCATCGGTGCATCACGATTAAGTCAGAGAGCGCCGATGGGCGCATAGAATGACTTTTCCCCTTGCTGGTCTGCTGTAAATGCTGCTGTCACAGATTTATAGAGACATTTAACAGGTTAACAGCCTCGGCTAGGTTGGAGCTTTTTGACGCTGTGTACTTGTACAGTGTCCAACCCGCAGCGGCCAGATGTTACAGCATGGTGGATGGGATTTCAAGAAATCTCATGTTCACTATGCGTCCACAAACGCCTGCGGCTCAGCAGCGGAGACGGACATGTGATGCGGCTCTCCAGACCCCCAGCATGTCAATTTCTTTTGCGGAGACGTTAGCCAAAGATGCAAACTTGGCTTGCGAGCGTACATCGAAGTCAAGGAATAATACACCAACAAAGCTAATCCTCTAGATCTGAAGCTATAACTTCAAAGACACTACAGGAGTGTTAATCAAACAACCAAGATGTGAACACTTAATCTAAAGAGTAAATTAACTACATAGAAATAAGGTCACCATAAAAAAAATATATTAATCAATAGTACAAAATTTATTAGAAAAACACTAACAGTATATTTAATAGTAGATCATTACAATAATTGTGAGAGGTGAAACATAGCATGAGACAACATAACAGGAACAAATGGGACTACAAAATAGGAGCATAAACCTACTGGGGTTCAGTAAAAAGGCAGTGCAAAATAACTGGCTTGCTAATACACAATTCCATATAGTAAAACAACCAGATTGATGAATAAAAAAAAACCCAGACACCAATGCTTCCTAAAAGGATTTTATAATACCAAAAATATACAGCATATCGGTTAGATAGTCAGGTTAAATGGTAATGTGGTTACCACAAAAAGTTTATGTGAAGCAATTAGCCTATTCTCATTTAATAAGTGGCAAAGCTTCTTTTGGCGAAACGCGCGTCGAGGCTGCTGAGTGGGGCTCTTATAGGGGCACTTACCTTCACCTGCTAACATCATGACTTCAGGTATACCTTTTCCCCTTTTCTAAAGGGGATTTTCGCATTAAAGCACAGGTTACTACTTATTAAATGAGAATAGGCTAATTGCTTCACATAAACTTTTTGTGGTAACCACATTACCATTTAACCTGACTATCTATCCGATATGCCGTATATTTTTGGTATTATAAAATCCTTTTAGGACAGCATTGGTGTCTGGGTTTTTTTTTTATTCATCAATCTGGTTGTTTTACTATATGGAATTGTTTATTAGCAAGCCAGTTATTTTGCACTGCCTTTTTATTGAACCCCAGTAGGTTTATGCTCCTATTTTGTAGTCCCATTTGTTCCTGATATGCTGTCTCATGCTATGTATCAGCTCTCGCAATTATTGTAATGATCTACTATTAAATATACTGTTAGTATTTTTCTAATAAATTTTGTACTATTGATTAATATTTTTTTATGGTGACCTTATTTCTATGTAGTAAATTTACTCTTCAGTTTAAGTGTTCACATCTTGGTTGTTTGATCGAAGTCAAGGAGTCAGCAATTGACTTGGGTGTTTTTTTTTGTTAGTTTTTTGTTTTTAATAAAGCTAACAAGGCACAAAAATATACATAATAGATATCACTGCACCAGAAACACCTTGAACTATAACACTATCATCTTATTCATACTGCTTGATAAATATCAGAAAAAAATGCCATCAGTTTGAAGGTGATTTGTAGGGATTTTGAGTGGTGGACCTGACTACCTGTTGATTAAATGTAAGAGGCAGAAGATGGTACTATTCCCTAGTCAACTCCATTTTTACACACACCCGATATCTACCATACACCTACAATGCTGAAAAGGGGATAAAAGTTAAGGCTGGGTCTCACATAGCGATACACCAGTGATCCCGACAACGATCAGGATCGCTGGTGTGTCGCTACATGATCGCTGCTGAGCTGCCAAACTGGCAGCTCAGGCAGCGATCAGGACAGCGACACTGCGGGTAACATCGCTTAGTTACCTGCAGTGTACGTTGGATACCAGCGCCCTGATGCAGGGAGCTGGTAACCAAGGTACACATCGGGTTTCCAGGCGCTTCGCGGTGCCTGGAAACCCGCTGTGTACCTTGGTTACCAGCTCCCTGCATCAGGGCGCTGGTATCCAAGGTACACAGCGGGTTTCCAGGCACAGCCCCGCGCCTGGAAACCCGCTGTGTACCTTGGTTACCAGGGGATCTCTGGTCTCCCGCCTGTCACACGCAGCGATGCGTGCTGGCCAGCGGGACACCAGCGATCAAAAAAATGTCCAGGACGTTCAGCGACAATCAGCGATACCCAGCAGGGGGGCTGATCGTCGCTGAATGTCACACACAGCGATATCGCTGGGGAGATCGCTTTTGCGTCACAAAACTAGTGACTCAGCAGCGATTTCGCTAGCGATCTCGCTATGTGAGACGGGGCTTTAACCTTAAATAAGATAATAAATCCCACCTCTCGCTGTTTCTCCGTGAATTTATTGTCTTTTCTTTTCTTTTCCACTCTTACTCCTCCTATACGACTATTGTGTGATGCCATGAATTATGTAATGATTTTATTTGACTTCACTAAAAATGCCAAACCCGTTGTATCTGTTATTCAACAACATTATTGATGAGTATCTACAACTGTAATTAAATTCTTGAATTTTACCAAAATCCAGAGTATGGATTTTTTTTTTTTGCAAATCTCTCCACAAAAATTTAGTAAAATGGCGGACAACTGCTTTTCAATGATGTTCCCAAGTCTTTGTTCACGTTGCTCCACTGACAATATTCATTTCAGTGGCGATGACATTATGTGATGTGACGTACCATTCAATCCTGTTGAATGAGGTCAAATGAAGTTGTGTTTTGCTTTCATCTCAATCAAAAAGTAGCTGCCTTAAGGTATTTCAAGAATTTTCCAGTTCATACAAAAAAAAACAGAATGCGACATCTACACATTCTGTCCCCTCAGATGTTTCTCCTTAATATCTCCAAAAATTGTTATTGCATCTTTTTGATGTTACATAGTCATCTTCTCCCCATTCAGGTCCCTACAATAACGGATCTTCTCAGTGGAGATTTTCAATATAAGAGATTTATCCTGATTCACCCATCAAGAATGGATATGGACAGGGACAAGATGTTGGAGAGCATATTACACCTCACCCTAGAGATCATCTTCCGGCTTACTGGAGAGGTGAAAGATTCTGGTGATGTCACATTACATCATTCTTATCAATGGGAATAACAGATGGACAGAACTGGAGAGGTGAGGACTCTGGAAATGTCTGTAGTGAGATTTATTAATGTGTCTCTCCATAACCAGGATTACACAGTAGTGAAGAAGACCTCTAGTGAGCGCTGTCAGGACCCTGTGTCTGACGGAGGGGGAAGACCCCTGAGCCCAATCACTGGGCCTCCACCTCACCTCCTGATACATGAGGACATTAATGACCAGAAGATCCTAGAACTCACCTACAAGATAATTGAGCTGCTGACTAGAGAGGTGACACTGCTGGGACATTATACAGTAAAGCAATGAAGGGCTCGGGGGGATGACGGTATCATTTTATGTGTCAGGTTCCTATAAGGTGTCAGGATGTCACCATCCATTTCTCCATGGAGGAGTTTGCATATTTAGAAGGACACAAAGATCTGTACAAGGACGTCTTTCTGGAGGTTCCCCAGCCCCTTGCATCACAAGGTAATAGCACTAAATACAGCCTATAACACAGATCTGCAAAGGTAAAATTGTTTGAAAACAGGTGATTTTTTTTTTTATATACTTTCAATTGCTGAAGCCAGTAAAAATTCCATGACATACAGTTTTTTCACAAAACTGTCTCTGTGAGGAAGGAACAGCCACCATCTTGGATATTGCCTGTTCCAGCCTCCATTTTGTCTGAACTCACGGGCCACAGGCAGCTGGCTGCACCTGGCCCCCATGGCCTGTGGGCATATTCAATACAACAGGGTTTAGTGTCCACTGTGCATAACCAGGCCTTTTAGTATGCTAAGTAGGTTAGGCCAAACACAAGACTTCAAAGGTGGAGTCTGGAGCCACATCAGCATGGGGCCTGAAGATGACTGGGGGCTTCAATTAGATTATACCTAGACGCAGAAAACACATACATTGTATTTCCCAGACAATAAGTCTCCGTTCTAGGATTATGAATTATGAGCACATTTTTGTAGGTACAGACTCATAAGAAATATCTGCGTGATCCTGCGGACCTCGGGAATCTGACAGTGCAACTCTCGAGTTGGTGATGGCTCGGGGGCCTGAGATATAGAGATTGGCCCTCCACAGAGACCCAATCGGGCCAGATTTGATCTCCACGTGACAGGCAAAACATACAGTCATGGCCAAAAGTTTTGAGAATGACACAAATATTAATTTTTACAAAGTCTACTGCTTCACTTTTTCTAATGGCAATTTGCATATACTCCAGAATGTTATAAAGAGTGATCAGCTTAACAGCAATTACTTGCAAAGTCAATATTTGGCTAGAAAATGAACTTTATCCCCCAAAACACATTTCAACATCGTTGCAGCCCTGCCTTAAAAGGACCAGCTAACCTCTTTTCAGTGATTGCTCCATTAACACAGGTGTGGGTGTTGATGAGGACATTGCTGGAGATCAATCTGTCATGATTAAGTAAGAATGACACCACTGGACAGTGGACACTTTAAAAGGAGGCTGGTGCTTGGCATCATTGTTTCTCTTCTGTTAACCATGGTTATCTCTAAAGAAACACGTGCAGTCATCATTGCAATGCACAAAAATGGCCTAACAGGGAAGAGTATCGCAGCTAGATAGATTGCACCTCAGTCAACAATCTATCGCATCATCAAGAACTTCAAGGAGAGAGGTTCCATTGTTGCCAAAAAGGCTTCAGGGCGCCCAAGAAAGACCAGCAAGCGCCAGGACCGTCTCTTAAAAGTGTTTCAGCTGCGGGATTGGGCTACCAACAGTGCAGAGCTTGCTCAGGAATGGCAGCAGGCAGGTGTGAGTGCATCTGCAGGCACAGTGAGGTGGAGACTCTTGGAGCAAGGCCTGGTCTCAAGGAGGGCAGCAAAGAAGCCACTTCTTTCCAGAAAAAACATCATGGACAGACTGATATTCTGCAAAAGGTACAGGCAGTGGACTGCTGAGGACTGGGGTAAAGTTATTTTCTCTGATGAATCCCCTTTTCGATTGTTTGGGACATCAGGAAAACGCCTCATTCGGAGAAGACAAGGTGAGCGCTACCACCAGTCTTGTCTCATGCCAACTATTAAGCATCCTGAAACCATTCATGTGTGGGGTTGCTTCTCAGCCAAGGGAATCGGCTCCCTCACAGTCTTGCCTAAAAACACAGCCATGAATAAAGAATGGTACCAGAATGTCCTCCAAGAGCAACTTCTCCCAACCCTCCAAGAGCAGTTTGGCGATCAACAATGCCTTTTCCAGCATGATGGAGCACCTTGCCATAAAGCAAAGGTGATAACTAAATGGCTCAGGGAATAAAACATAGAGATTTTGGGTCCATGGCCTGGAAACTCCCCAGATCTTAATCCCATTGAGAACTTGTGGTCAATCGTCAAGAGATGGGTGGACAAACAAAAACCTAAAAATTCTGACAAAATGAAAGCATTGATTGTGCAAGAATGGACTGCTATCAGTCAGGATTTGGTCCAGAAGTTGATTGAGAGCATGCCAGGGAGAATTGCAGAGGTCCTGAAGAAGGGTCAACACTGCAAATATTGACTTGCTGCATTAACTCATTCTAACTGTCAATATAAGCTTTTGTTACTCATATGTTTGCAATTATTATATTTCTGTCTGTGATAAAAACATCTGTCAAACACACATAAAAACCAGAGGGCAGCAGACTATGTGAAAATATAATATTTGTGTCATTCTCAAAACTTTTGGCCATGACTGTACTGCATCCGCTGGTACCTCTCGTGTCCTGATCCGATCGTCCTGGAGAAAATTAACCCCTTTGTTAGATATTGGGAATAAATTCTGCAGGGAGCTAAGGGTGGAGATTATCAGCCCACCCTCTGGCACTGAGGGAGGCTCCCAGCAGGTATAAGAACTGTGAGCGGATGGCAGACTCTCGCTATTCTCACAGAAGCCAAGACGATGAAGATCTAAGAAGGAACAAGGGACAGATCTGCCAAGGGAGCAGCAGCACACGTTTTGGGGGACTGTCCAGCAACTAAGATTCTCACCTGTGGATCGCAGAGCTCCCTGCCTCCACATGCAACCTACAACCTGGTAATATTGACCTCTAGCTAATACCTCTAAGCCTTGTACCATTATTGTTGTATTTTACTCTGACTGCAAATCCACTGTAATTCCGTTGTATAGCTTACTGTATATTTCTGTAATTA
This sequence comes from Oophaga sylvatica, assembly GCA_033576555.1. Lineage (NCBI taxonomy): Eukaryota > Metazoa > Chordata > Amphibia > Anura > Dendrobatidae > Oophaga > Oophaga sylvatica. The sequence continues at coordinate 69,591 of JARQOD010000656.1, forward strand.
TCTAGTGCGCCCTTAAGGCAATTAAACCATAAAATTAATTTTGGGCTGATGCTTTTACTCTGATCACGAATCTTAGAATACCCAGAGGGTAACAGGACACCCTCCCCAGCGGCCATTTGCTCTAGGTGCAATTCCCTTACTGACCTGAGAGACAAAGGGAGCGCTGGAGAGCTGTGCCTATGTAGTTACGTCTAATTGGTGACGTGGAAGGAAGGGGGTTTCCTTCACAGTCTCCATATGCTTTTTCTTTGCGTGACCTTTGGTGGACAATTTTTGTGTCATTAGATTGGTTATAAATTAATGGACGCTGTGCTGCGATTGGCTGCTGTGTGCAGAGGAGATTTTCTTAACCCAGCTTCCATAGCGTGGTTGTGTCCATAGCAGCCAATCATATATCTTTCATTTTATCTCAGCAGTATAAGAACTGAAAGCTGCACTGTGATTGGCTGCTATAGGGGGCAAAGGCAGATTTTCTTTTTGACAGAGTTCATAAGAGTGTGGTGGTGTGCTTACCACGATTCCTTTTTAGCATTCAGTGGTTGTGGTGGATTAAGTTTCTGTTTCTAACAACGTGATTGTAATGGCTACAAGGGGGTGTCGCAATTCACCCGACTTTTGCTACATTTGCATTAGACAAGTGTATTATGTGTACTTTGGTGTAAAACTAGGTAATCAGGTCAAGTTGTAGGCTACACATGTAGTGTGTTTTGTTTGTGAAGAAGAACTATGACAGTGGTCTAAAGGGAAGAAAGAGAGCTTTCGTTTTGGAGTGCCTATGATCTGGGTGGAACCGCAAAACAATAGTGATGACTAGGTTGAGCATTCCGATACTGCAAATATCGGGTATCGGCCGATATTGGCTGTATCGGAATTCCGATTCCGAGTACCGATATTTTCGTCATATCGGATACCGGAATCGGGATTGTCACTGTCACTGTCAGTGTCCGTCGGTCGGGTCTGTCAGGAGTCAGCGGCACTTACCCGGCAGAAGATCTCCGGCGGTCACATCCCGGACTGCTTAATGGCCGCCATCCTCTTCTCCCCGGCGGTCACATACAGTTTCTCGCGATAACTGCAGTGACTGCTGGGTAATCCCGGCCGTAAAGCAGTCAGTCCGATGACGTCACCGCCGGGGAAGCAGGTAATCAGCTGTGCTGCGCCGGATGTCAGGCCCTGCCTGTCATTCCGATGTAGCAGAGCTGGATCGTCGTGGGACTGTCGTTATGGACTGCGTCGGACAGGTGGTATACTGTTGGTTTTTTTTTTTTCTTTTTTTACAGGAGATCAGGCGCGAAAAAGAAGAAAAAAAAAAAATGAAACGTGTTGTCTCTTTTTTTTCAAAAAGCTTTTTTTTTGCTGTCTTTTTTTTACACTTTAAAAACTTTGGGTTAAAAGGATCGGTTTTTTTGCCCCTCTCCATTTTTAACCCTTTTTTGCCCCGGCAACAACAGTGACATTAACCCCTTTTCCCCGCTTCCCCCACGGGCAATGGGGGCCCCGTAAAGTCCCCCAAAATTTTGGCAATCTTTTGAGCCCCAAAATTTGGGGGGGTGCGTACCCTGGTATTATGGTTTGAGGGCCAAAACCGGGGCCTTGACTTTTAAACCGGGCCAGCAGTCTGCATTTTACTTGGGTTAAAAAAAAGGGGGACCCCACGCCTTTTTTTTTTTCGGGGGGGCCCCTTTTTTTGTTAACCACCAACAAAAACGTTTGGGGGCCTGGTTTTTATCGGCTTGAAAGGGTCCATGGTTTGGTCCTTCCACCTGAAAAATGGGGCCCACGGTTTGCTTCACTGGGGGGGTTAACAAAAAAGGGGGACCCCCCCCAAATTTTTTTTCGAGGGGACCCCCTATTTTTTTTAAAACCCCGAAACAGACCTGGGCCCCTGGATTATCAGGGGAAAGGCCATGGATTTGGCTCCTTAACAGCCGAAAATCCAGGCCTCCGGTCTGCTTACTGGTGGTTAACAAAAATAGGGGGGACCCCCCCCGCCATTTTTTTTTTTGGGGGAACCCCTTTTTGTTAATCAGTTCCCCGACTCAGTGGGTCCCCTGCCCCAAAGTGAAATGGAAACAACAATTGTTTTCCATTCCTCTCCGCACCAGGAAGGAACCTTCATTGGGGGTTTACTGGAGGCTGCACTTTAGCTGGGGGCCCGCGTAAACATTAACCCTTTTTAAAGGAACCCGTGGGACCTGACGTGCATCGTTGGAAGAAAATTTTGCTTTTTTATTTTTTTTTTTTAAGAAAGGTTTTAGCGGGGTAAAAAAAATAGGGAAAAAATGTGTGATTATTTCTTTAAAATTTTTTTTTTAAATGTGTGTTTTGATTTTTTTTTTCATAAATGGGATTAAAAATTGATAGTTTCAAATTTGAAGCTCCAATTTTTAACCTGGTTTAAAAGTACCTTTAAATTTGAAAGGTTTTTAACCCCCAAAAACCCTTGCCACCCCTACAGGGAAGGGGGAAAAGAGGGGAAAAGGCCAAAAGGCAAATCTAATTAAACCCTTTTTGGGGTGTCTGGGGGCAGATGTTAAGTACCGGGGGGGGGCCAAAAAAAAAAGGGCCCCCTCCCGGGCATTATTTCGCCCCACTCACGGCTTTGTCTGTTGTTGCAAAATAGGCGGAGCCCACGCTTTTTTTTTTTCAGCAATTTTCACCAATATATAATTATAAAATTAAAAAATATTATAAAAATTTTAAAAAAATAAAATAAAATTATTAATTTTGATTAATTTTAAATTTAATATTTTAATTTTTATAGTTATCCTTTACATAGTATAAAAGCCGTAACAATTGCCGGTTTTGTAAAAAGAAAACCCCCGACAGAAATGACTTTGTTACATGGGGTTTCCCATGTTTTTCATGTTTTTGTCTGTTTTGCAAAACAATTACAGATTAATGTGAAAAATTTCACACCTGGGGGGTTTAAATTAAAGGGGAAAATTCGTAGAAAAAATCCGTTTTTTTAAAACGAATTTACCCCTTTAATTAACCCCTACAGGTGGAAATTTTGCACAAATTTAATGTTTGGAAACAAAGCAAAGGCATAAAACATTTTAACCCAGTACCCCAGTGTAAACGTCGGGGTTTCTGTCTTTTAAACCCCGGGTTTTTTCCGGGAATTAAAAAAAGGAATTTTATTTTAGAAGTGATAAACAACTAAAATTATAAAACAGTCAAATGACGTGTGGTGGGTTTTAAAAATTATAATAAAATAATTGGTATTCTTGTTGTATATTTGTTTTTACAAGGAAAAAAAGAGTTTTTTTTTGTTGGATATTTTGTTCCCCAAACACAGGGACCCCTATCGGTATCGGGTTTTCCCCATTTTTTATGAAAGGCATTTCCCCTTTCCATTCCCCATACTTTTTTATATCGGAAAATTCGCCAACTCATAGACTGCTATTTTTTGTCAACTTGAGCAACCTTTAAAAATAAGGGGAAATTAAAAAAACCGGATCTCCCTTACAAAACCCCTGCACCTCACGGTCCAAAAAAAACCTTTTTCCCCCACCCCCAGAGACACGAAGAACACCTAAATTTAGAACTGAAGGAGGGTTTTATGAAACTTTTAGCCCAACGATCCACGCTTTTTCCCCCCTCAAATAAAAATTTTGTCGGGAATTGGACTTTTAAAATTTGTAGAACCTTTAAAGGGGGCAACGTTTGATTTCCGGCACCCCATTTTTTTTTTTGCGGAATTCACCAAACCACAATGGATTGCTAAACAAGGGGTTTTTCAAGGGGTCCAAATTGGTGTGCACAGCGCAAAAAAATTTCCCTCCTGATTCACAGCGTTTTATTTTCCGCACAGTCAATTCTTTTTGGGGGCCAGCGTTTCGCACCCCTTTTACTTTCCCTTTAACCAAATCCCGCAAAACCCCAGGGGTAAAAAAAGGGTTTTTGGGTTTGCGCGGAGGTTTTTTTTTCGGCAAAAACGCTGCAGAAAAGAAAATGCAGAAGGGGAAGAGTGGTGGGGGAGAATATTGCATTGTGTGTTGGCCCTACCCCCCCACTGTCGTCACAGCCTTGGGTCTTGCAGTGTCTCGTGTTCCAAAAGACTGTGACCCCAGCGGGACCCGGAAAAAAAACACTACAACCGCTCCCCTCCGGGGGGTGCGCGTCATTGAAAACATACACAAGTCCCGAGGGAAGTGTTTTCTGTGGGGCCGTCTCAAGTAAAATTCATAATTCAATAAAAATAAAAAAACCCCTTTCCCCCAACAAATCTTTTTAGCCCCATCTCCAAAAAAAAATAACCAAAAAACCCGTGTCACCGTCTTGATTGAATACAATGTCATAAACTATTATCAGGAACCAACCTTTCACAATTTTTTTACAACATCAGAATGTAAGTAAAAATAGATTTACCTGACACAATCTCTGCAGAACTTAGGTTAATCTTTAGGCAGATGTGCAAACTATAGTTGAATCAGGTTAACCGGACTTGATGAGCTGAACAGGAAAGAGGAGGGCCGGGGGCTAACCGACCCCACACTGGGGTCCTAACAAAATTCCTTACCCTTGGAGGTATGAAAGGTTCAGGGTCCAAATCCCCCCCCTAACCCTGCTCCTGTCAACCCTGAAAACCCCTTTAAAAAATCCCAAGAAGGAAAAATGATTTCCCCCAAAGGGATATGGGCTATCTCAGCAAATACACGATTAGACATAAGACAGACAAAGCCTCACTTTCATACACACCCAACACCCAATGAACAAAATGGTCTGGGAAATAAACTCTAAGCAAAATTTACTTAAACAGCTAAGGACTCTCAACTAAAAATCATACAGATTCATTCCATCTGGGGGTCTGCATAAAGGGTTTTACTGGCAACTCCCAAAGCAGACAACCGGGAAATTTTAAAAGGAAAAACCAATCAACAAATAATCAATTGCAGCCGGGGGGGAAAATGACCCACCCCGACCCACAAACGAAAAC
>JARQOD010000656.1:74632-132350 GCA_033576555.1 Oophaga sylvatica
CAATCACTATCAAGCTCACGCCCACAACATCAATATATCCACAAACACTATATAAAAGCTAATCCATAGATACAACAGCAGTGTAAAACATAATACATACATGTGCACATATAAACATCAACACAGATTACATAATCACCTATTAGATGTGGTATATACATTGTATATAAGATTTGTATATTTACTTTGTCATGGCAACCCCTAATTAATCAATGCAGCCACCCAATCATACTCACATCCTGTGTTTAAAGACTAACCAATCACAGAGAGAAGGGAGCGTTATATAAGGAACCTATTACTCAGAATATCACATCGCCCTGGTTTAGTTACCAGCCAACCAGGTCTGTGCTATTAAACTAAGATCACCACCGCACTCACCAAGCGTCCCGGCGACCGGAAATGCCACAGGTCACACAAGACCTCTGCGTCAGTCCCAGCGTGCAGGGAAGAGGCGTCACCCAGGAGAGCATCAGTCACATGACCGGAGATCAGCACTGGTCAGCGCCCACGCCCCATGCACGTCATGAGATCATGACACAGTGCAAAAACGACCAGGTCCATCTCCCAGGCAACGTATATGGGCAGCGCATGCGCAGTAAAGAATCACTGGTTTCTCTAATACATCACATCAAAATAACGTGCAGATAGTATGCTACAACACAACCCAGAACAGGATCAAGATCAACAGGAATATTATACAAAAATTATACCGCTATCCATAAAAAACAATAAACCAAAAATCAGGCTACAGACAAAAGGCAAAAGGACATACATAACTATATGTGAAATCCCCACATTTTAGATTAAATATCCATCATCTATTAAGACCTTATAGCCCCAAGTCCATTAACCCCGATATCACCAACATAAAAATCACATACAAATATTAAAATAATTTTAATATGCATCTATTGATAATGAGACCAATAATGACACAAAAATCAGAGGAGCAGGAGATCTACAGAATTCATATCAAACATTAAATTCCAAATTCAACCCCTCGGATGCAATGAACCCAAAATGTGGATCCATCGCATTTCCTTCTTTTTAAGCATATTCAGTCTATCGCCCCCTCTCCTCAAAACCGGCACACTATCTATAACTCTAAACCTCAATTGGTTCAGAGTGTCTACTTTCCAAAAAATGTTTGGGAACTGGCAGATCAGTAAGCCCTGTCCGAATGGTACTCTTGTGCTTACTAATGAGAGCTCTTACCTCCATGGTGGTCTCTCCCACATATGTTAGCCCACACGGGCATACAATCATGTATACCACATACATATGTATCTCTCTCTCAATAAGAGAGATGTGTACACTTGTGTACACTTTTTGCACAACTTGCAAGTTTTGGTGGTTTCACACAAGTTTCTCCAAGCTCCACCAAAATGGTCAGAGTTGGGGCAAGGGCGCAGAAGAGGCATAACAGCACAACTTTTCTTATTCATGATGAGTTCTAACAGTGTAAGATTTTTGGCGAGGCAGATGGAGGCACATGTCGTTTGTCAGACGCACCTGATTTATTAAGAGGCCAACACCTATTAACGAATCAGAAGCCTCTGATTCCAACACACCTCCTCATCAAATTGGTGAGAAAATCTTGAGTTGATGAATTGGGGCCTACATCTCTAGGAAGAAGAGAATGAATTAATGAAAAAAAAAACAACAAATTGACCAGTTGGGAAGTTTTTAAAATTTTTGTCCTGAACTGCTAGGGATTTTGGAGGGGCGGTCGACCAGCAGCTTCTCACAGTCACTTTTGCGTCCCTGTATTTATCCACTGCGTGTCAGGATGGGGATCTCTGCACATACTTCAAACAGATGACATTGTTTGCAGAGGGCATGATGGCCCTGGGGGTCACTTTAACCCTTTCCCGAGCTGTGACACAGCGTATGTGTGTAGCCCAGCTGCGCTTGGTGCCACATGTACCCTGGAGGATGCATGGAAGGTAATTCACAATCACCCGATATTCATTCACACCACATTTCCCTGGTGCCAGCAGAGGGAGCCCTTTAGATTTAGAGTATATAAGGGTGTGGAGAGACGTAGCAGTAGCTCTTTGGAGTTGATTTCCTGTCAGAGCAGAGCTGAGACAGACGGAGATTCCTGTCAGATGAGACGGAAGCAGAGAAACAAGCTGTTACCTCAGAACGTGCTGGCTGATAGTTCCCTAGGGAAGTGGAAAGTGACTCTCGGAGTGTGCACAGATCAGTCTGACGGAAGGTCCTGATAGCTACTCTGGACAGAGCCTAAGAAAGAAGTGAAGGAAAGGGAACTGCAGTATTTGTAACACCGAGTCAACTGAGGTACTGTGGGTGAGCGGTGAAGAGAAGGAAGCTGACATCTACTGCTGCTTGTGCTTATGTTAAAGGTGTGAGTAGGACGACAGGCAAGTGGAAAAAGGGAAAGAGAGTGACTGAGGAGAAATAGCAACGATAGCTTACCTCCACTCTGCACAACCGGATACCGGGTCCGAGCTTGCTAGTACCTTCATGGCTAGTGGGAGAAACCGGAGACCCTGCTGGACTTCTGGTTGCAGAGGGGCCCTTCAGTGCTGATACGTAACCGGGGTCAGGAAGAACAGGAGTCAGGCCTGATCAGCCATAGAGGACTTAGTTCTGTCCGCAAGAAGGCTCTACCACAATGTCAGCCGGGCGTAGCTGTTTCACACGGAGTTAAACTTTGTTTTATGCAAGTTAGAAACTCACACACATAAAGAAGTAAGGAGGCCCTACACCTACTCAGTGATTACTGGACGTGCATCCTCCACCCTGAGCAGCTTCCCGGGACGTGCCTGCAAATATCACCAGTAAAGGTATGGAAAGAGACTCATTGTGTGTGTATGCCTTATTGCCTTCATCCCTACACCGCCATATACCTCGAGGGATCAGTCTTACCTGTGGAAGACTTAACACCTTGCTGCCCAGTAACAACCACTCAGAGGATTCACCCTGCAGCGCTGGTCATCCTGATCAGGAACCACAGGTGGCATCATGAACATTCTATCATCCCCTGTAAATATCCCCTTTAGTGAGCGCCCAGGGCCACGGACCGAGCTGCGCTACCCGTGACATCCCCCAGTAAAGTGAATGGGCTCGGTGCCGAGTACCCCACAGCCTTGGTACGTGCGACTCATCTAACTTGGCGTCACGAACAGGATCCGAAGCTTACTATATGTGAGTCCTGTGTGCCTAAGTGGACTGTTTTGTGCAAAAAGACTGTGTGCAGTTTTTGTGACTTTTGGCGCCATTTTTCTGCCATTTTGCCGCCATGTTCGCGCCCTGAGGCGCTGGTGAAGAAGAAGGGCGTGCATTCGTGGGCGTGCCCCCCCCCTGTGGCGCGAAAGTAATGGGCGCCCTCTCTAAGTGCTATTATAATGTCCGAGCCTGCCCCACTGCAAGGGAGATCCGCCTCCTCTTCATCCTCTATGCTAAGAAGAAAAAGCGAAAGTCTCGCCTCCACGGAAAAGACCAGATTGTTCCAGATGGGAAATACAGTCTAGCCTGGAGTGAGATGGCGGAAGGACATTAGTCACTATGTGGAGGAATGGCGGTGCGCAGACCCCGTTCCTCTGAAGAGTTGCAACCTGTGCCTGAACCGTCCCCAGGTTGGGCGGATGACCAGAGAATACAGAGAGTGGAGGAAGTGGATGCGGCGCTGACGGATATGGCCCGACACCGCGCAGAGATGGAGGCGATGGAGCAAAGCTGGCGTGCCCTGAAACAGCGGCTGCTGTGGGACCCACTGCTCTCCCCTCAAGATGCGCAAATGCCACCCGCGCCACCACTGGACCCAGCGGCTGATGAAGAACCGGAGGCCGGCCCCAAAAGAGCTGATCCTGACTCCGCCGAGGACGCGGCGGGAGGGAAGGAGGCTGAGGAGGCCCTGCCCGGACCAGAATGCCAGCCAGGCCTGGAACCAGCGGCCGCAGCGGAATGCAGTCCCCCGGAAGGGACGACGACGGATGAAACCCAGCCGCAGGCGATGGAGATCGACTGGGAGGAGATGGAGCTCCTGGACGACGTGGAATACGCCGCCCAGAAGGAGAACGAGTGGCGACGCCGGGAGCATGAGGAGCGGCAGCAGCGGAAGCAGCGAGAGACGCAGCAGCTTCACCAGAGGTACCGGGAGCAGAATCTTGCGGACAAGGAGATCGTCCGGCGAGACAAAGGTACGCTCCGGGAACCGCGGCGCCAGGGGACGGTGTGTGACTCTAAGCTCCAGGGAGGTTGGGGTTACATACGCGAGCCCGGGCTCTCTCAGAAGATCTTTGTTCATTGCTGTGATGTAGAGTCTTACCTGCTAAAAGGGGATGTTGTCACCTACACGCGGCACTGGGGTCTTAAGGGGTGGTATGCCCTGAATGTCTCCCGAGTCAGCGACCCAGTCCCTGAAGCCGGAAACGTACCCCGTGTCTCAGCGTCCCAGGCCCCAGCCACATCAGCGCCACTCCGCGCACCTGCATCCTATCCTGCGTCCTATTCTGCAACGCAACAGAGCGCAGTGATTGTAAGTGTGCCCCCAACTGAGCCACTGCATGTATCTGCGTCACAATTGGAAACGCTGCAGAGCACAGCGACTACTACAGCGATCCCTATTGAGCCAAATCTGTACTTAGAAGAGGCACCTGTAAGGCCTCCAGCAAATCGCAAAGTTGAAAAGAGGACTGTGGCTATTCAGACACTAGTAGCAGGACACGATCTTCTGGTGATGCGTTCCAGAGCGCACCGTATACTTCCAGCCCCAGGTGTGGAAGGTGCCACTATGTTTCAAGAAGAACAGTAGGACCCAGACAGGGTTTACTGAACTGTAAAAAGTTTAAAGAAGAATTGCACTTTATTGAATATGTTGATAATGTCTGAAGTAGTATACCCCAGTTGGGTAATGTGTCGTATAAAGTGGATATGATAGAAATGTGATTTTTCTATAAATGCTGTTTTGAAGGACTGCGTGGCTGAGGACTTTGCCAGCCCAAAAACTGTGTTGTAAATAGTTGGCACTCAGTGCCCCATCTTGGTTTTACGTAAAGCCATTCTACCTCAGAAGAAAAACCCGTATGGTGTGGCCTTGAGTGAGGTTTGCAGCAGAGAAGTCCTGCAGCCCACCCAGGACCACCGTGGGAGGTTTGGTGCGGGTCCTCCACAAGAATCCTGTATTTATTGGTGTGAAAGTATTTGATATTTTTCTATTGCTAATTTGTACACATTGTAACGTTTGAAGTGTTCTTACCTCCCGCAAGGGATGAGTTATGTTTATTGTTGTTATTATAAAAATTGTTTTCTTTTTCAGCCCGGGAGTGCTGAATATAACTAGGGGGGATGTGTAGCCCAGCTGCGCTTGGTGCCACATGTACCCTGGAGGATGCATGGAAGGTAATTCACAATCACCGATATTCATTCACACTTCACATTTCCCTGGTGCCACCAGAGGGAGCCCTTTAGATTTAGAGTATATAAGGGTGTGGAGAGACGTAGCAGTAGCTCTTTGGAGTTGATTTCCTGTCAGAGCAGAGCTGAGACAGACGGAGATTCCTGTCAGATAAGACGGAAGCAGAGAAACAAGCTGTTACCTCAGAACGTGCTGGCTGATAGTTCCCTAGGGAAGTGGAAAGTGACTCTCGGAGTGTGCACAGATCAGTCTGACGGAAGGTCCTGATAGCTACTCTGGACAGAGCCTAAGAAAAAAGTGAAGGAAAGGGAACTGCAGTATTTGTAACACCGAGTCAACTGAGGTACTGTGGGTGAGCGGTGAAGAGAAGGAAGCTGACATCTACTGCTGCTTGTGCTTATGTTAAAGGTGTGAGTAGGACGACAGGCAAGTGGAAAAAGGGAAAGAGAGTGACTGAGGAGAAATAGCAACGATAGCTTACCTCCACTCTGCACAACCGGACACCGGGTCTGAGCTTGCTAGTACCTTCACGGCTAGTGGAAGAAACCGGAGACCCTGCTGGACTTCAGGTCGCAGAGGGGCCCTTCAGTGCTGATACGTAACCGGGGTCAGGAAGAACAGGAGTCAGGCCTGATCAGCCATAGAGGACTTAGTTCTGTCCGCAAGAAGGCTCTACCACAATGTCAGCCGGGCGTAGCTGTTTCACACGGAGTTAAACTTTGTTTTATGCAAGTTAGAAACTCACACACATAAAGAAGTAAGGAGGCCCTACACCTACTCAGTGATTACTGGACGTGCATCCTCCACCTGAGCAGCTTCCCGGGACGTGCCTGCAAATATCACCAGTAAAGGTACGGAAAGAGACTCATTGTGTGTGTCTGCCTTATTGCCTTCATCCCTACACCGCCATATTCCTCGAGGGATCAGTCTTACCTGTGGAAGACTTAACACCTTGCTGCCCAGTAACAACCACTCAGAGGATTCACCCTGCAGCGCTGGTCATCCTGATCAGGAACCACAGGTGGCGTCACGAACATTCTATCATCCCCTGTAAATATCCCCCTTTAGTGAGCGCCCAGGGCCATGGACCGAGCTGCGCTACCCGTGACATCCCCCAGTAAAGTGAACGGGCTCGGTGCCGAGTACCCCACAGCCCTGGTACGTGCGACTCATATGCGTCATGAAAGTCGGTGCCAATCCGACCTATGACGCATACCCTGTGTCATGAAAGGATCGCTTTCCTGCGGGTCGGGTGACCGGGGTCACTGAAAGGTCACCCGACCCGCAGGCACAAGACCCTTCGTGCTTCACCACAGGGGGATTGGCTTAACCCCCCTGTGGCTACGATCGCTCTGGTTGGCTGTTAAAAGTGAAACAGCCAATCAGAGCAATCTGTAATATTTCACCAATGAAATTTGGTGAAATATTACAATCCAGCCATGGCGATGCTGCAATAGCATCGGCCATGGCTGGAGACCGAGATCCAACCCCCCCCACACCGAGTCACAGCGGCAATCGGTCACCCCATCACTAAATGCTCCCCTCCTCCTTGCTTCCGCTGCCCCACCTACCGATCCCCCCCTTACCTTCCGACACCCCTTACTCACCTCTTCCGGTCCTCCGATGTCCCTGGATCCGTCCCGGCGTCCGTCCGGGATGTTTCATGGGTGCCGCCATCTTGCAAAATGGCGGGCACATGCGCAGTGCGCCCGCCGGCCGGCGCATGCGCAGTGCACCCTCCAGAGTCCAGAATTTTATTTTGAGCACTGTGACAAACTCTCACAGGGATCAAAATAAAAAAAGTAAATAAACGCCCCATTTATCACCCCCATAAGTATGGACAAATAAAATAAAAAAAATATTTTTTTTTATTTTTTTTATTTATTAGGGTTAGGGTTATGATTATAAGGCTGTGTTCATATTGGATTATGGCAGTCCGTTAACGCTGCCATTCACCCCCATTTGCGGGCGCATTGCGACGCATGCCGTAAAGCGTAATGCGTTCGCGACGTGCCGTCATTCAGTGACAGAGCCTTGGACACGGCCTGCAGCGTCTGGGCTCCGTCACCGCTAGCGCAGATGAATCATCTGCTGATTCATATGCGCTAGCGCGTATAGCATAACGCGATCGCATTATGCTATACCGTTACCAGCCCGTCAACGCTATGTGTTGAACAGGCTGGTAAAACGCAATATGAACCCAGCCTTAGGGTTAGGGTTAGAACTAGGGTTAGGGTTAGAACTAGGGTTAGCCTTACGGTTAGCATTAGGGTTAGAATTAGGGTTAGGGTTGGAATTAGGGTTAGGGTTGGAATTAGGGTTAGGGTTAGAATTAGGGTTGGAATTAGGATTAGGGTTGGGATTAGAGTCAGGTTTGAGGTTAGGGTTAGAGTTAGGATAAGTGTTAGGGGTGTTTGGGGTTAGGGTTGGGATTAGGGTTAGGCTTGTGGTTAGGGTTAGAGTTGGGATTAGGGTTAGGGATGTGTTGGGGTTAGGGTTATGGTTAGGATTTGGATTAGGGTTAGGGGTGTGTAGGGGTTAGGGTTGGGGTTAGAGGTGTGTTGGAGTTAGGGTTGGAGTTAGAATTGAGGGGTTTCCACTATTTAGGCACATCAGGGGGTGTCCATACATGACATGGCACCACCATTGATTCCTGCAAATTTTGCGTTCAAAAAGTCAAACAGTGCTCCCTTTATTCCGACGTGTGCCCAAATAGTGGTTTACACCCACATATGGGGTGTCAGCGTACTCAGGAAAATTTGCACAACAACTTTGGGGGTCTAATTTCTCCTGTTACCCTTGGGGAAAAAAAATTGGGGACTTAAAAAAATTATTTTTGTGGAAAAAAAATGATTTTTTATTTTCACAGCTCTGCGCTATAAACTTCTGTGAAGAACTTGGAGATTCAAAGTGCTCACCACACATCTAGAGGAGTTCCTTGGGGGATCTAGTTTCCAAAATGGGGTCACTTTGGGGGGGTTTCTACTGTTTAGGCACATCATGGGCTCTGCAAACGTAACATGAGGCCCGCAGACCATTCCATCAAGTCGGCATTTCAAAACGTCACTACTTCCCTTCCGAGCCCCGATGTGTGGCCATACAGTAGTTTTCTCCCACATATGGGATATCAGCATACTCAGGACAAATTGGACAACAACTTTTGGGGTCTAATTTCTCCTGGTACTCTTGGGAAAATAAAAAAATTGGGGACTAAAAGATCATGCTTGTGGAAAAAATATGATTTTTTTTATTTTCATGCCCGGGCGTTATAAAATTCTGTGTAGCCCTTGGGGGTTCAAAGTGCTCACCACACATCTAGGATAAGTTCCTTGTGGGGTCTAGTTTCCAAAATGGGATCACTTGTGGGGAGTTTCTACTATTTAGGCACATCAGGGGCTCTGCAAACTTAACATGACGCCCGCAGACCATTCCATCAAGTCGCATTTCAAAATGTCACTACTTCCCTTCTGACCCCCGATGTGTGGCCATACAGTAGTTTTCTCCCATATATGGGATATCAGTGTACTCAGGACAAATTGGACAACAACTTTTGGGGTCTAATTTCTCCCGTTACCCTTGGGAAAATAAAAAAATTGGGGACTGAAAGATCATGTTTGTGGAAAAAATATGATTTTTTTATTTTCATGCCCGGGCGTCATAATCTTCTGTGCAGCCCTTGGGGGTTCAAAGTGCTCACTGCACATCTAGATAAGATCCAAGCGGTGTCTAGTTTCCAAAATGGGGTCACTTGTGGGAGTTTCTACTGTTTAGGCACATCAGGGGCTCTGCAAACTTAACATGATGCCCGCAGACCATTCCATCAAAGTCAGCATTTCAAAACATCACTACTTCCCTTCCGAGCCCAAACGTGTGCCCGAACAGTGGTTCCCCCCCACATATGGGGCACCAGTGTACTCAGGACAACCTGTACAACAACTTTTGGGGTCCAATTTCTCCTGTTACCCTTGTAAAAATAAAAAATTGCGGGTTAAAAAAAATCAGTTTTTGAGGAAAAAATTATTTTTTATTTTCACGGCTCTGCATTATAAACTTCTGTGAAGCACGTGGGGGTTCAAGGTGCTCACCACACATCTGGATAAGTTGCTTGGGGGGTCTAGTTTACAAAATGGGGTCACTTGTGGGGGGTTTCTACTGTTTAGGCACATCAGGGGCTCTGCAAACGTAACAAGATGCCCGCAGACCATTCCATCAAGTCGGCATTTCAAAGCGTCACTACATCCCTTCCGAGCCCTGACGTGTGCCCAAACAGTGGTTATCCCCCACATATGGGGTACCAGTGTACTCAGGACAAACTGGACAACAACTTTTGGGGTCCAATTTCTCCTGTAACTATTGTGAAAATAAAAAATAGGGGGATAAAAAATATTTTTTTGAGAAAAAAAATTATTTTTTATTTTCAGGGCTCTGCATTATAAACTTCTGTGAAGCACCTGGGGGTTATAAGTGCTCACTGTGCATCTAGATAAGTTCCTTAGGGGGTCTTGTTTCCAAAATGGGGTCATTTGTGGGGGAACTCCTAAGTTTAGGCACACAGGGGCTCTCCAAACACGACATGGTGTCCGCTAACGATTGGAGCTAATTTTCCATTAAAAAAGTCAAATGGCGCTCCTTCCCTTCAGAGCCCTGCCGTGCGTCCAAACAGTGGTTCCCCGCCACATATGGGGCACCAGCGTACTCAGAAAAAACTGGACAACAACTTTTGGCGTCCAATTTATCCTGTTACCATTGGGAAAATAAAAAATGATTTTTGAGAAACAAAATTGATTTTTTTTTTCACTGCTCTGCGTTTATAAACTTCTGTGAAGCACTTGGGGGTTCAAAGTGCTCACTACACATCAAGATAAGCTCCTTTGGGGGTCTAGTATCCAAAGTGGGGTCACTTGTGGGGGGTTTCTACTGTTTAGGCACATCAGGGGCTCTGCAAACGCAACATGACGCCCGCAGAGCATTCCATCAAAGTCTGCAATCCAAAACGTCACTACTTCCCTTCCGAGCCCCGAAGTGTGCCCATACAGTAGTTTTCTCCCACATATTGGGTATCAGCGTTGTTAAGGGCCTGCGGAACGCACCTAATAGATATTAAGGAGAGGTGCGTTTGCAGCCCAGGGTCCACGGTGCAGGCAGAGCCTGCTGCTAGTAAGATGGTGTAAATAGGCAGTATGAGCGAACTCTGTTATCCCGCAGAGTCGCAGATGTAAACGCCGTAGCACTATATGGCGATATAAGCTGACTCTGTTAATTCACAGAGCCGCTGTAACAAAGACTGTGTCCTGTTAGACTCACAGGGAGCACAGATGACCGCTAAGTGGATTGCAGTCTGTGGTCAAGCAATCAGAACCCAAGCAATAATCTCCTCACCGGAGTAGCCGGTATTCTAATGGCGTTTTCAGCCGAGCCCTGAACACGTGCATACAATCTCCTCACCGGAGGTGCCGGTATTCTAGGGGCTCACTTCAGCCAGACCTAACCACATGCATACGTGACCACGCTGGCGCAAGCACGTAACAGATTTGATACTAGCGCACAGCCGTGCGATAAGGAAAGCCTTTTATAGCAGCCACGAGAAAAAGACCTTCCAGGAAGGACCAATGGGAAGCTGCTTCAGAACATCAACCTTCCTGAAGGACCAATAGGAGTGGCAGCTGTATCTGAGCATGTGACCCCTGATCTCCAATGGGAGATCTTGCCCTGGGCATGCTCAGATGAAGCAACAAAGGACTTAGTCCCAAACCTGCCTGCTCCAACACTGCTTGCAGCAGCAAGTCTCTGCACAGTACTGGGCCGGGCAAGACGCTGGGACCGCCGTCTCTGCTGAGCAGGAACCACTGCGGCCGGAGATGGATGGGGGACTGCAGCGGGAACAGCTCGAGATTCCCCCTGTGCAGGACTGGGAACTCGAACACTAACATTACCCCCCCTCCTAGGGCCCCCCTTCTTTGGGTCTCGCTGCGCTCAAAGGCAGCGACGAGCTGCGGAGCATGAACATGCTCGCCAGACTCCCAGGACCTATCCTCAGGCCCATAACCCCTCCAATCCACCAAATAACATTTTTTGCCTCGTACAACCTTGCACCCAACAATGGCGTTCACCTCATGATCGTCGGTAGATGAACCCGACGTCCCGCCAGATGACTCAGAAAACCGGGAAATGGCCACGGGTTTCAGGAGGGACACGTGAAAGGTGTCGGTGATACCAAAGCGAGGCGAAAGGGCTAGGCGGTAAACCACCGGGTTCACCTGCTCAAGAACTTTAAAGGGACCCAAAAAGCGAGGTGCCAACTTGGTGAACTCTACATGTAGCCTGATGTTTCGGGCAGAGAGCCACACTAGGTCACCCGGAGCAAATGTAGGAGCGGGGCGCCGATGGGCATTGGCCGAAGACCTCATCCTCTCTTTGGAGACCTGAATGGCATCCTGGGTGCGGTCCCAAATGTCCCGTGCCTCCACAGCCCAGTCTGCCACCCTGGAATCGGCGGAAGACACGGGCATGGGCACTGGTACCCTCGGATGCTGACCGTAGTTCAGGAGGAATGGGGTCTATCCGGTGGAGTCAGCCACAGCATTATTTAGAGCAAACTCAGCCCACGGTAGCAAGGATGCCCAGTCATCCTGCCTGGCAGAGACAAAATGTCGCAAGTATGTGACCAAGGTCTGGTTGGCCCTCTCTACCAACCCATTCGTCTCGGGATGATATGCCGAGGAGAGATTTAACTCAATGCTGAGTAAACGACACAGCTCTCTCCAGAACCGAGATGCAAATTGGGGACCTCGATCACTGACGATTTTGTCTGGCATTCCGTGTAAACGGAAAATATGCCTAATAAATAATGCTGCCAAGGCCCATGCAGACGGTAACCGTGGTAAGGGCACCAAGTGCACCATTTTGGAGAAGTGGTCGGTTATCACCCAGTTGATGGTGCAGCCCCGAGACTTGGGTAAGCCCACCACAAAATCCATCCTGACCATCTCCCAAGGCCTGTCTGCCACCGGTAAAGGGAAAAGTAGCCCAGCTGGCTGTTGTCGAGGGGACTTATTCTTGGCGCAGGAGACACACGACTGAACGTATTCCCTGACGTCACGGACCATATGTGGCCACCAGTATGTCCTTTTGCCCCAAAATGTCCACCCACCCTGGACGAATGTGCCCAAGAGAGTACCTTCGGTCGCAAATTGGTGGGCACAAAAGTCTTGCCAGGAGGCAAAGACTCAAGCGAAACCGAGGCCACAGTTCTTAGGCTCTCTGTGGGGACAATCAACCGAGGCTCCTCCTCCACCTCCTCAGAGGACACCACGGAGCGAGAAAGAGCATTGGCCCGAATGTTCTTCTCACCGGAGAGGAAATGGAGGGTGAAATGGAACCAGGAGAAGAACAGGGACCATCTGGCCTGACGAGAATTTAGCCGCTGGGCGGTCTGTAAATAGACCAAATTTTTGTGGTCAGTGAAAACTTGAAAGGGAAAGCGAGCCCCCTCCAGGAGATGTCTCCACTCAGAAAAGGCCAACTTCATGGCTAGCAACTCCCTATCCCCAATGGAATAATTCCTCTCCGCTGGTGTGAAGGTCTTGGAAAAGAAGAAACAAGGATGTTTCCGACTTTGAGCATCCTTTTAAAAAAGGACTGCTCCAGCACCAACGGACGAGGCATCAACCTCCAATATAAAAGGCTTATCAACCTCGGGGCGATGTAAGATGGGAGCGCTAGCAAAATGGGACTTAATTGAAGTAAAGGCCTTGGAGACCTCCTCTGACCACAATTTGGGATTGGCTACCTTCTTGGTGAGGGCTACCAAGGGAGCTACCAAAGTGGAGAAGTGGGGAATGAATTGGGATAGTAATTAATGAACCCCATAACGCGCTGCACCGCTTTAAGAGAATGGGGTTCTTGCCAATGCATCACAGCCTGTAGTTTGGCAGGATCCATAGCCAATCCCTGGGCGGAGATTATATAGCCGAGGAAAGGTAAAGACTCCTGCTCAAACATGCATTTCTCCAACTTTGCAAAGAGGGAGTTCGCCCGTAACAGGTCGAAGACTTTGCAGACATCCCTCCGATGAGAGTCAATATCTGGAGAAAAGATGAGAATATCATCCAGATAGACTACTACCATGAGCGTACCCAGGATCAAAACTAGGGGGGGGCAAGCCAATGTCGCATCTTATACAGGTTACATCATATACACTGTACATTATCCTGCATATTAGGTATGGAGCATTAGAACTGTTGTATATTGTATAATACAGCAGTGTATGCGACACTACGCTGTATATACCATATATTATACATGGCAGTCGCGCTCATGTCAGGAGCGGTACCAGCAAGTCCGAGGATTACAGTGCGATCCTCGCATGAGTTATACGGCCGTCTGTCTATGCCCTTGTTATAATAATACTGAAATATTAATCTATTATTAAAGTATTAAGGAGCTCACAAGTAAAAAAAAGCCCCCTACCTCCCCTGTCCCCCAGCCACACCCCAACAGCCCATTGTCTCACATGCACCCCTTAGTGTTCTGTCCCACTGACCCCACAATACCCCCATCCTCTCACATGCACCCCTCAGTGCTCTGTTGCCCCTCCCCACTTCAGTCCCCACAATACCCCCATCCTCTCACAGTAAACCCCCAGTGCCCTAGCCCCACAATACCCCATCCTCTTACATTCAACCCCAGTGACCTGTCCACCCTCCCTCACAATACCCCATCCTCTCACATCAACCCCTGTGCGCCAGCCCCCACAATATCCTCATCCTCTCACATTCACCAACCAGTGCCCTGTACCCCTCCCCCACAATACCCCATCCTCTCACATTCACTCTCTGTGCCCTGTTGCCCCTCCCCCACTTCAGCCCCCACAATACCCCCATCCTCTCACATTAACCCCCCAGTGCCCTAGCCCCCACAATACCCCATCCTCTCACATTAACCCCCCCAGTGCCCTAGCCCCCACAATACCCCCATCCTCTTACATTCACCCCCAGTGCCCTGTACCCCTCCCCCACTGTACCCCCATCCTCTCACATTCCCCCACAGTGACCATGACATGCCTGAGCAGAATTAATTTAATAAATTCCATCCCCTCTTACCATGAAGCTTGCAGGCAGCGACTGAGGCAGGAGCAGGAAGTGTCCAGTGTGTGCACACAAAGGGCACTAGGACCCAGTGTGGCTGAGACAATTAGAGCCTGCAGGGCAGAAAGTGAAACTACAGCTGCTGCGGCGAGGAAGAAGCTCCTCTGGTGAGACAGCAGCTCCGTGCACTGCGCACACAGACAGGCACTACAACCTGGGGCAGAGGGAGCCGGCATTGTGCTGCTCTCTCCGCTCTCTTTCATTGTGTGCTCCTGCTTCTAGGGGGGCACCTGCCCCCCCCTGCCCCACGGTGGGTACGCCCATGACTACTACAGAGGTGGAAAGCATATCCCAGAAGATGTCATTGACAAAGTCTTGGAAAACGGCTGGAGCATTACAGAGCCCGAAGGGCATCACCATGTATTCATAATGCCCATCCCTGGTATTAAAAGCCGTCTTCCATTCGTCCCCCTCCTGGATGCGAATCAGGTTATAAGCACCACACAGATCTAATTTAGCAAATACCCTTGCTCCCCGGAGCCTATCAAAGAGCTCAGAAATCAGGGGCAATGGGTACTTATTCTTAACGGTGATGGCGTTAAGACCTCTGTAATCTATACACGGGCGTAATTCTCCACTCTTCTTCTGCACGAAGAAGAACCCCGCTCCTGCTGGTGACACCGACTTCCTAATGAACCCTCTTGCCAGATACTCCTGGATATATTGAGACATAGCCTTCGTCTCAGGAAGAGAGAGGGGATAGACCCTTCCCCGAGGAGGTTCTGCTCCAGGCAAGAGTTCAATAGGACAGTCGTAGGGACGATGGGGGCGACAGAGTCTCCGCAGCCTTTTTAGAGAACACGTCTGCATATGACCGATAGCACTTGGGAAGAGGAGAAAGATCTGCGGGTATCTCTGTAGTGGTAACCTGAATGCACTCCCTGACACATCTGTCCTTACATGACTCACTCCAACCCAGTATCCTACCGGAGGTCCACTCAATATGAGGGGAGTGGGAATGCAGCTAGGGTGCTCCCAGTAGGATTTCTTCTATTCCCTCGGGAAGGACGAGAAGGGAAATAATTTCCTGATGGGAAGGGGGTACACACAAAGTAAGAGGGACAGTCTGATGTGTAATTGGCGAGGGCAATGTCAACCCATTCACTACCCGGACAGTCACTGGTTTGTCGAGCGCTACCAGATGTATTGCGTGGCGACGAGCAAAGGTAGATGACATGAAATTCCTCTGCTCCTGAGTCCACACAAAGCTCAACTGTATGTGTGGAAGAGTCTACAGTGACTGTCCCTTTAAATGTCAACTTGGAGGAAAATGCCGCTGTCTCTAGTGAACCTCCTACCAGGGCCACTAGACGCGATCGCTTCCCCGATCGCTGTGGACATTTGTTAGCATAGTGTCCTGTCTGCTGACAAAGGTTACAGAACATGGATACTCGGACAGCCCGAGACTTAGGTCCTGCACGAGGATCCTCTGTGGCCTTTTGGGGTTCGGACGCCAGATCGGGGGATTCGAGAGGTTTGGCAAAGGTGGGAGCCAACCGAATCCTCTGCCTACACTGGGCCCGCTCCAACCTTCGCTCGTGAAAACGGAGGTCTATGCGGGTAGATATGGAGTTAAGCTTCTCCAGTGTGGCGAGAATCTCCCTGGTAGCCAAAGCGTCTTTAACATGGTCAGCCAGTCCTCGCCAGTAGACTGGAATGAGAACTTTATCCAATCAGTCTAGCTCTGAGGCCAGAGTCCGAAACTGGACAGAAAACTGACTGACCAAAGACGAACCCTGTTCCAATGCCAGCAGTTGGAGCGCCAGATCGTGGGTGACCTGAGGTGCTAAAAAGACCTTTTAAAGAGCCTCCAGGAAACAAGGAGCACTCCGCACCACACGATCGTCGCACTCCCACAGCGGCGTTGTCCACTCCAACGCTCTGCCCGAGAGTAGAGACAGTACAAAACCCACTTGTGCCCAATCTGTAGGGAAACGTGCAGCCAGAAGCTCGAGCTGTATAGAGCACTAACTCACGAATCCCCGACGCTGTTTGCTGTCACTGGCAAACTTGTCAGGAAGCGAGAGTTGGGATAATGTAGGGGCAGAGGTGGCAGAGGACAATCTGGCTGCAGCCACGCTAGCAGCCTGAACAGCGACTGCGGTAACATCAACAGCTGAGGTTGTGCGCTCAAGAGCCGCCAACCTACCCTCCAGCTGCTGGATGTACTGCGGTAGACGCTGGTCATCCGCCATTTTACTAGCCAGACCCTGGTGCTAGTATTATGTTAAGGGCCTGCGGAACGCACCTCATAGATATTAAGGAGAGGTGTGTTTGCAGCCAGGGGTCCACCGTGCAGGCAGAGCCTGCTGCTAGTAAGATGGTGTAAATAGGCAGTAAGAGCGAACTCTGTTATCTCGCAGAGTCGCAGATGTAAACGCTGTAGCACTATATGGCGATATAAGCGGACTCTGTTAATTCACAGAGCCGCTGTAACAAAGACTGTGTCCTGTTAGACTCACAGGGAACACAGATGACTGCTAAGTGGATTGCAGTCTGTGGTCATGCAATCAGAACCCAAGCAATAATCTCCTCACCGGAGTAGCCGGTATTCTAATGGCGTTTTCAGCCGAGCCCTGAACACGTGCATACAATCTCCTCACCGGAGGTGCCGGTATTCTAGGGGCTTATTTCAGCCAGACCTAACCACATGCATACATGACCACACTGGCGCAAGCACGTAACAGATTTGATGCTAGCGCACGGCCGTGCGGTAAGGACAGCCTTTTATAGCAGCCACGAGAAAAAGACCTTTCAGGAAGGACCAATGGGAAGCTGCTTCAGAACATCAACAGCCAAAGGACCTTCCTGAAGGACCAATAGGAGTGGCAGCTGTATTTGAGCATGTCACCCCTGATCTCCAATGGGAGATCTTGCCCTGGGCATGCTCAAATGAAGCAACAAAGGACTTAGTCCCAAATCTGCCTGCTCAAACACTGCTTGCAGCAGCAAGTCTCTGCACAGTACTGGGCCGGGCAAGACGCTGGGACCGACGTCTCTGTTGAGCAGGAACCACTGTGGCTGGAAACGGATGGGGGACCGCAGCGGGAACAGCTCGAGATTCCCCCTGTGCAGGAGTGGGAACTCGAACCCTAACAAGCGTACTCAGGATAAATTGGACAACAACTTTTGGGGTCCAATTTCTCCTGTTACCCTTGTGAAAATAAAATATTGGGGGCAAAAAATCATTTTTGTAAAAAAAAAAAAAGATTTTTTATTTTTATGGCTGTACTTTATAAACTTCTGTGCAGCACTTGGGGGTTCAAAGTGCTCACCACACATCTAGATAAGTTCCTTGGGGGTCTATTTTCCAAAATGGGGTCACTTGTGGGGGGTTTCCACTATTTAGGCACATCAGAGGCTCTCCAAATGTGACATGACGCCCGCAGACCATTCCATCAAAGTCTGCAATCCAAAACGTCACTACTTCCCTTCCGAGCCCCGACGTGTGCCCATACAGTAGTTTTCTCCCACATATTGGGTATCAGCGTACTCAGGACAAATTGGACAACAACTTTTGGCATCCAGTATCTCCTGTTACCCTTGGGAAAATAAAAAGTTGGGGACTAAAAGATCATGTTTGTGGAAAAAATATGTTTTTTTTATTTTCATGCTCGGGCGTTATAAACTTTAGTGAAGCACTTGGGGGCTCAAAGTTCTCACCACACATCTAGATAAGTTCCTTGAGGGGTCTAGTTTCCAAAATGGTGTAATTTGTTGGGGGTTTCCACTGTTTAGGCAGATCAGGAGCTCTCCAAACACGACATGGCGTCCAACCAATTCTGCGTTGAAAAAGTCAAACGGCGCTCCTTTCCTTCCAAGTTCTGCCATGCACCCAAACAGTGGTTTACCCCCACATATGGGGTATCAGCGTACTCAGGACAAATTGCACAATAACTTTTGGAGTCTTGTTACCCTTGGGAAAATAAAAATTGGGGTGAAAAGATAATTTTTGTGGAAAAAATATGATTTTTTAATTTTACGGCTCTACGTTATAAACTTGTGTGAAGCACTTGGGGTTCAAATTGCTCACCACAGATCTAGATAAGTTCCTTAGGGGTCTAGTTTCCAAAATGGGGTCACTTGTGGTGTGTTTCAACTGCTTAGGCACATCAGGGGCTCTCCAAATGCAACATGGCGTCCAATCTCAATTCCTGCCAATTTTGGTTGGAAAAAGTCAAATGATGCTCCTTCCATTTCGAGCTCTGCCGCGCGCCCAAACAGTGGTTCCCCCCACATATGGGGTATCAGCGTACTTAGGACAAATTGGACAACAACTTTTGTGGTCCAATTTCTCCTGTTACCCTTGGGAAAATAAAAAATTGGTGACTAATAGATAATTTTTGTGGGAAAAAAATAGGATTTTTTATTTTCATGCCCGGGCATTATAAACTTGTGTGAAGCACTTGGGGGTTCAAAGTGCTCACCACTAATCTAGATAAGTTCCTTAGGGGGTCTAGTTTCCAAAATGGGGTCACTTGTGGGGGGTTTCCACTGTTTAGGCTCATCTGGGGCACTGCAACGGAACATGACCCCCATCAATGTCTGCATTCCAAAACGTTATTACTTCCTTTCCGAGCCCTGCCGTGCGCCCAAACAGTTTCCCCTCCCCACATATGGGGTATCAGCGTACTCAGGACAAATTGGAAAACAACTTTTGGGGTCCAATTTCCTTGTGAAAAATCAAAAATTTGGGACTAAAAAATAATTTTTGTGGAAAATTGATTTTTTTTTTTTTTCACACCCAGGCTTTATAAACTTTTGTGAAACACTTGGGGGTTCAAAGAGCTCATAACAGATCTAGCTAAGTTCCATAGGGGGTCTAGTTTCCAAAATGGTGTCACTTGTGGGGGGTTTCCACTGTTTAGGTGCATCAGAGGCTCTCCAAACACGACATGGGGTCCAATCTCAATTCCAGCCAATTTTGGTTTGAAAAAGTCAAACGGCGCTCCTTCCCTTACGAGCTCTGCCGTGTGCCTAAACAGTGGTTTTCCCCCACATATGGGGTATTGGCATACTCAGGAGAAATTGCACAACAACTTTATCTGTCCATTTTCTCCTTCTACCCTTGTGAAAATAAAAAAAAAGTTTGTAAAAGATCATTTTTGTGACTAAAAAGTTAAATATTAATTTTTAGCTTCTGTGAAGCACCTGAAGGGTTAATAAACTTCTTGAATGTGGTTTTGAGTACCTTGAGGGGTTCAGTTTTTAGAATGGTGGCACTTTTGGGTATTTTCTGCCATACAGACCCCTCAAAGTTACTTAAAATGTGAGGTGGTCCCTAAAAAAAATGGCTTTGTAAATTTTGTTGTAAAAATGAGAAATCGCTGGTCAACTTTTAACCCTTATAATTTTCTACCAAAAAAAAATGTTGGTTCCAAAATTGTGCTGATGTAAAGTAGACATGTGGGAAATGTTATTCCTTAACTATTTTGTGTGACATATTTCTCTGTTTTAAGGGAATAAATTCAAAGTTTGAAAATTGCTAAATTTTCAAAATTGTCGCCATATTTGCATTTTTTTCAAAAATAAACGCAAGTTATATCGAAGAAATTTTACAACTTACGTGAAGTACAATATGTCACGAGAAAACAGTCTCAGAATCGCGAAGATTCGTTGAAGCGTTCCAGAGTTATAACCTCATAAAGAGACAGTGGTCGGAATTGTAAATATTGGCCCGGTCATTAACGTGCAAACCACCCTTGGGGTGAAGGGGTTAAATGAAAGGGGACGTCTGCAGTGTGAGACATATATAATGACTTGACAGTCTGCTCTTCTGATCTACATGTCTCACAATAGTAATGCCCCATTTCATATAAAATAATCTCTAGAGGCAGATTCTCTGCTAGATTCATGGCGGTCCATAGATCTGAACAGCTCATTTACATATTAAGAAAAATGTGTATTTCTCTGGAATGAGAGCTTAGATCACAGATATCAAGGTATTATTTTATTCAGCTTTCTATGACCTACATACTCAAATACATGGCTTAGGGGGGTTGATCCTATTGACAGATTCCCCTCAAGTTGCCTTACTTTTTTTAATGACCTTTTTATAATCAAATACTTAACTCCTTGACCTGGAATGAAGCTAGTGTGGTTGGCTATCCCAACTTTTCCCTAAATGCAGTTTAGTTTTGAGGTATATACATACCATTACGGATTTAGATGTTTTCAAATCTTGCAGGGAGTTGGATGTTGCTTATACGATTTTGTACTGTCATGTCTTCATTCTTGGTCTTGCATAAATAAAGAATTTCTATTAAAAAAAATACAACCCTGTATTTTGCATTTTTTTTATTCTTTAAAAGTTAAAATATTACCCTTGTGTCCAAGGAGTTGAGGGAGAGCCGGTAGGAGTTTTGCATATACATGTGAAAGGGTAATTCACATAGTAAAAGTTGTGGTCCGAAACTAACACAGACTGACATTTAGGACAACAATCAATGCAATGCAATAATCTAATCACATTTCTAATATATTTTAGTTACTGTTCCTTATTTACTGTTTTTTTTTTAACTTTAATTTTGATGACACTGCAGTGCATGCTTGGACACACAAACGAGATGCCATCAGAGAACAGTGTCTGTGGTCATTGTCATAACCTCTATCCCCACCCTGAAAAGTGTAATTAGTGATGTCCGTTTTGAGGACTGGGCTACTCCCTGTACTGTTGAGCATGCATCAATTCCAACGTATCCTCAGTGTGACGTGAGTCACAGTAGTAAATATATATACTACTTACTGTAAGTAAAGGGAGGTCAAACAATCTGAGGTCAGGTCCAGGAAATGGCACAGTATGACAAAGGGAAGTCAGAGACGAAGTCCAATACACGAGCCGAGGTCAGGAAAGCCAAAGAAAAAACAGTTTACAGGGAGCAGATGTGTGGCCCAGCTGCACGTGGCACACATGTCTCCAGGAAAATGCACAAGAAAGGTAATTGTGAAGCCTGATATTCATTCACATCACACACATTTCCAACACTGCCACCAGAGGGCAACTTAGATTATTTTAGGTTGGTGTGACGTAGCAGAGGGAGTTGTGGAAGGAGGAGAAGAGAGTTGGAGTCTAGTCTTTGAGGGAGAGGAGATAAGATTGAAACCTGACAGAGCTCCTGTAGCTCACCTTATACTGAAGTGGAGGCTAGTACGAGTGGGCAAGGGAATCACTCTAGCCTAGTCAGAGTTACATCTGAATCTGAAGCAGTTACCTCAGAGACAGTTGCCGGTGTTCTCTAGAAAGTGGAAAGTGACTCTCGGGGCTACAGCGTGTATACAGTCTGACGGAACGTCCTGTGAGCTGCTCTGGACAGAGTCTGGAAGGAAAGAAGGAAGGGAACTACAGCAGTTATAACAACGAGGCAACTGAGAACAGGTCAGTGAGCTCGGAAAGAAAGCTGACAACTACACTCACTGCTACCCGTGCTTATGTTAAGGGCAAGAGCAGGGCGACAGGCGAGTGGAGAAAGAAGGATAAGTGACCTAGGTGACAGATTACCTTCACTTAGTTAACCGGACACCGGGGTCCGAGGCATTGCTAGTACTTCACGGCTAGTGATAGGAAACACAGGAATCCTTGCTGAACTTCAAGTCACAAAAGGTAGCCCTAAGTGTTGATACGTAACTGGAGTCAGGGAGAACAAGGACTTTGAGCAGGACGCTGCAATAGGAGGACTTCGTTCTTTCCAACATCTGATTATCAGAGACAGAGAAGGCTCTACCACAATGTCGGCCGGGCGTAGCTGCTACATTAAGAGTTAAACTTGACTTCATGCAAGTTAGGACTCACATACATTTCAAGGAGAAAGGAGGCCTTAAACCTGCTCAGCAATTCCCTGAATGTGCATTCTCCAACCTGACCAGCTTCCCGGGACATACCTGCAACATCTACTAGTAAAGGTATGGAAAGAGACTGACTTGTGTGTGACTGCATTATTCTCTGCACCCTGCAACACCATAGACTTTGAGGGAACAGTCCCACCTGTGGGGGACTTAACATCTAGCTGCTTAATAACATCCCCTCAGAAGATTCACCCTGCAGCGCTGGTCTATTTGATCAGAAACCACAGGTGGCGTCACAAACTATTCCTAAAATCCCCTGTAAATATCCCCCATTGTATGAGCGCCCAGGGCCACGGACCGAGCTCTGCTGCCAGTGACATTCCCCATAGACTTCCATGGGCTCGGTGCCGAGTACCCCATAGGCCCTGGAACCCCTGTACTTCGTGCGCGTCATTTTTGGCGTCACGAACAGGATCCGAAGCTTACTGGATGTGAGTCCTGTGTGCCTATTGGACTGTTTTGTGCAAAAAGACTGTTTGCTATTTTTCTGATTTTTGGCGCCATTTTCCGCCATTTTGCCGCCATATTCGCGCCCTGAGGCGCTGGTGAAGAAGGTGGGCGTGCATTCGTGGGCGTGCACCCCCCTGTGGCGCGAAAGCAATGGGCGCCCTCTCCAAATGCTACTATAATGTGAGAGCCTGCCCCACTGCTAAAGAGATCCGCCTCCTCTTTATTTTCTATGCCAAGAAGAGGAAGCGCAAGTCCCTGTTATGATCTGCTACAAGCACTAAGGAAAGGTAGGAATTCTGTCCCTACAATAGTACTAAGCTGGATCCCTACGATGTAACGGGGAACCTGATCCTGCGACCAGACCCGCTAAAGTCCTCAGCTAGTCTGAACGAAGACCTATAGTTGCGAGGGAGGAATCCCTACAAGATCTAGGGACTGGGTGAAAAGGTGGACACCTCCTAACAGAAATTGTAGCAGAGAAAAATAAAACAGAAAACAAATTACTAAGAGATCCTAAGATCAAGCAAAACTGACAAAGTAATGCACCTAAGCAACCGCTAGCTTAAGAGTAGATAATACAATGAAGTCCAGCAAAGCCAGAAGGGCGGAGCCAGACTAAATAGGGTAAAAAGGTCATGTGAACAGCAAACTGAAACAAAACCTAACAAGAGGGTTATAACAGTACCCTCCCTTCTAAGAGGATCCTCCGGATCCCCTATGACTTAGGCTTATCTGGAAATCTCTTGTGAAACGCTCTGACAAGTCTAGACGCAGAAACATCATCCGCCCTCACCCATGAGTTATCCTCGGGTCCATAACCCTTCCAAGCGACGAGGTACTGTAAACTCCCTCTATACCGTCTAGAATTTAGGATGCGGGAAATCTCATATTGCCCGTCCTCCACCACCAGGGGAACAGTGGCCGAGACGTCTCCATCTGAGGCCTCAGCTTTTTTCAAGAGAGAAACATGAAACACCGATTGATCTTCCAGGAGGTAGGAAGCTCCAACCTAACAGCAGATTGGTTAATAACCTGAAGCACCTTAAAGGGCCCTACAAACTTGGGACCCAATTTCTTAGACGGAATCCTCAAGCGCAGATTCTTAGAGGACAACCAAACCATGTCACCAATAGCAAACAAAACCTCTTGTCGTTTTCTATCAAAATACACTTTGGATCTTTTGTTAGCCTCCTGAAGATTACCACGCACATCAGTCCAAACTCTCTCCAAAACACCAGAAAAATTCTCCTCTTCAGGTACAGCCGATCCCAACTTGGAAAATAACCCAAAAGATGGATGTCTCCCAGTACAACAAAAAAAAGGCGAACAACCAGCAGAAGCAGATGTATGGTTGTTAAGAGCAAACTCAGCAAGTGGCAGAAACTCAGACCACCCCTCTTGATTATCAGTCACAAAACAACGCAAGAACTGCTCAACATCCTGGTTTTTCCTTTCTGTCTGGCCATTAGACTCAGGATGATATCCGGATGAAAACGACAAATGAACTCCCAACCTGTCACAAAAGGCGCGCCAAAAACGAGCCACAAACTGAGGTCCCCTATCCGAAAGAATGTCAGTAGGAACACCATGTAGTCTGACTATTTCCTTGACAAAGGCCCTAGCGAGAGTCTTAGCGCAGGGCAGTTTGATGAAAGGAACCAAGTGACACATCTTGCTAAAACGGTCCACGACCACCCAGATGACAGTGAAACCCTCAGAGGGGGGAAGGTCAGTAATAAAGTCCATAGCCAAATGTGTCCAAGGTGCACCAGGGACCTCCAGAGGGCAAAGCAACCCCGCAGCAGGAGTATGAGAAGACTTAGATCTAGCACACACAGTGCATTGACGCACCCACTTAATGACTTCCTTCTGCCATCCTGGCCACCAAGAACTGCGACCCACAAGTCTCTTGGTCTCAGAGATTCCAGGATGAACTGCCAACCGAGAGTCATGACATTCAACAAACAAATCTCTCCTCAGGGTACCAGGCACAAACAACCTCCCATGCGGCGTGTTAGATGGGGCATTCTCCTGTGCTTTAAGAATCTCATCTTCCAACACAGAGTCCAAGACAGCAATAACAACCCCCTCTTGTAAAATGTTCTCTTCCTCCTCAGTACCCACCATAGGAGAAAAGCTGCGAGACAAAGCATCAGCTTTAACATTTTTAGTACCTGGGATGTAAGTAACGGTAAAATTAAACCGTGAGAAAAACAGTGCCCACCTAGCCTGACGGGCATTCAAGCGTTTGGCAGCATCAAGGTAGATCAGATTTTTATGATCGGTGAAGACTTGAACGGGAAATTCCGCTCCCTCCAAAAAATGACGCCAGTGTTCAAATGCGAGTTTAATTGCCAACAATTCCCGATTACCGATATCATAATTTAGTTCAGACTCAGAAAATTTCTTTGAAAAAAAAAGCACAGGGATGTACTCCATCCGTCTTTGCCTGAGACAACACCGCGCCGACCCCCACAGAAGAAGCATCAACCTCAACCAAAAATGGTTTAGTCACATCAGGCTGCGTATTGATGGAGCAGAGCTGAACGTCTCCTTTAGCAACACAAAAGCCTCAATGGCCTCAGTAGTCCACTGAACCGCATCAGCACCTTTCCTGGTGAGATCGGTCAGAGGTTTGGCAATCACAGAAAAATTTTTTATGAATTTTCTATAATAATTGGCAAACCCCAAAAACCTCTGTATTGATTTCACACCAATAGGTCTAGGCCAATCCTGCACAGCTTGCACTTTCACAGGATCCATCTCAAAACCTTCACTGGAGACAATGTAGCCCAAAAAACTAAGTCTCTGTACAGCGAACTCACATTTTTCTAGTTTGGCAAAAAGTGAATTATCACTCAGTAACTGTAATACTTCACGCATACTCCTCCAATGAGACTGCAAATCCGGTGAATAAATCAAAATGTCATCCAAATACACAACCACACTTCTGCCGATCAAAGGTCTAAGGATGTCATTAATAAGATTCTGAAAAAATGCCGGAGCACTGGAAAGTCCAAAAGGCATGACCAGATTCTCAAAATGACCCAGTGGAGTGTTAAACGCAGTCTTCCATTCACCCCCCTCCTTCATGCGCAACAAATTGTATGCCCCTCGAAGATCAATTTTCGAGAACCACTTGGCCCCCACTAACTGATTAAACAAATCAGGAATCAATGGCAGTGGGTAAGGATTGCGTACAGTAATCTTATTAATCTCACGAAAATCCAGACAAGGCCGTAAACCGCAGTCCTTTTTTTTAACAAAAAAAAATCTAACCGCCACAGGAGACTTGGAAGGCCTAATGTGACCGGCGGCCAAGCTTGTCTGTATGTATTCCTCCAAAGCCTTTCTCTCAGGAATAGTCAAATTAAATAAGCGACTTTTAGGAAGAGTCGCTCCAGGGACAAATTCAATTGCACCATCATATTCTCTATGAGGAGGCAATACCTGCGATTCCTTATCAGAAAAAACTTTCTGAGGAGTGCAGGTAAAAAAGGCAATACACCAGAGCAGTTGGAATCTATGAGATTGCAGTACCCTGACTAACCACCACAACTAGAGGCAGCCGTGGAGCGTTCCTACGTTGGTCCTAGACGCCTCGTCACAGCCTGAGAAACTAACTATACCTAAAGATAGAAAGAGGAAAGCTATCTGCCCCGGAGCAGATCCCCAAAGAACATAGAAAGCCCCCAAACATGTAATGGCGGTTAGACAAGAAGAAATACTGACACAGACAGAAAATAGTATGAGCAAACGTTGGGGCCCAAACTATCTAAATAGAAAAGGATAGGAAGGGCACTTACTGCAATCCCAAAAAACCTTGAAAAGCACCAACTCTACTAATTTCAAAAACACCTGAGATCACACGACCTCTACCACCTAAATTAGTTCTCTGGTGTAACAAAATCAAAACAGCAGCCACTGAAAAAACTGGAAAAAGCAAATGTACAAAACATAAGTGGCTGAACTAAACTGAGAGGGCAAAAGCCCCCGGAGGGGACCCTAAAGGCCCCCACAGAAGTGCAGGACAAAATGCAAAAATCAAGCACAAAAACAAAAAGAAGAAAAAGTCTTATCTGTTAGCAGGAGATGCAGACACGACACAGCAGGCTACAAAGGAAACAGGAATCAAGGATTGAGACCAGAACAATTGATCACCGGCAACCCTGATGGGAAGGCGACTCCCTTAAATAAGACCAGTCAGTAACACCTGATTCCCAATCCTCACAATCTTCACTGAACAGTCCAGTACCGCTTGTAACCACCAGAGGAGCCTCTGCTCAGAACTCATTTCAAGTCCATTCACAACAGTACCCACCCCTTGAGGAGGGTCACCGAACCCTCACTTGAGCAACCAGTCGTCAGGATGAGTTCTATGATACGCACGGATGAGTCTCCTAGCATGGATGTCCGAAGCAAACACCCAAGAATGTCTTCCTGACCATAACCTCTCCACTTAACCAAATACTGGAGTTTCCATCTAGAAAAACGAGAATTCAATATTTTCTCAACCACAAACTCCATATTGCCCTCAACCAGAACAGGGTCAGGAGGCAAAGCAGTAGGAACCACTGGCTCAACAAACCTCTTCAACAAGGACTTGTGGAACACGTTATGGATCTTAAATGTCCCTGGAAGAAGCAAACGAAAAGAAACAGGATTAAGACTCTCCATGATCTTATAAGTCCAATGAACCTAGGCCTAAATTTAGGAGATGCCACTCTCATAGGAATATTTTTTGAGGACAACCAGACCAAGTCCCCCACTTTAAACCGAGGACCATCAGTCCTATGCCGGTTAGCAAACCGCTGGGCCCTCTCCTGAGAGAGGACAACCTCTCCACTACCTGGTCCCAAATCTGTTGCATACGCTCCACAACAGAGTCAACACCTGGACAGGCAGAAGCCTCCGTCTGTCCTGAAGAAAATCGAGGTGAAACCCAGAATTACAGAAAAATGGAGACATCAAAGTGGCAGAGCTAGCCCTATTATTAAGAGCAAACTCAGCCAAAGGCAAAAAAGAGACCCAGTCATCCTGATCAGCAGACACAAAGCATCTTAGATAAGTCTCCAATGTCTGGTTTGTTCTCTCAGTTTGACCATTGGTCTGAGGATGAAACGCCGAGGAGAAAGACAACTGAACACCAAGCTTAGAACAAAAGGTCCTCCAAAATCTGGAAACAAACTGGACTCCTCTGTCAGACACAATGTTCTCAGGAATGCCGTGTAAACGAACCACGTGCTGAAGGAACAAAGGCACCAATTCGGAGGAGGAAGGCAACTTAGGTAATGGCACAAGATGTATCATCTTGGAAAACCTATCACAAATCACCCAGATGACGGTCATTCTCTGAGAAACAGGGAGGTCGGAAATGAAATCCATAGAGATATGGGTCCATGGTCTCTTGGGCACAGGCAATGGCATCAACAAACCACTAGAGCGAGAGCAAGGCTTGGAGCGAGAGCAAGTCCCGCAGGGCTGCACAAATTCCCTGACATCACGAGACAAGGTAGGCCACCAAAAGGACCGACTAACCAAGTCTCTGGTACCAAAAATTCCGGGATGACCGCCAACGCGGAACAATGAATCTCAGACATCACACTCTTTTCCACTGGTCCGGGACAAACAATTTCCCAACAGGGCAGCGCTCGAGCCTATCCTCCTGACACCCCTCCAGAGCCAGTCTCAAATTGGGCGAGATGGCGGAAAGAACTACACCTTCTTTCAAAATAACAGAAGGATCAGATACCTCAGGAGAGTCCGCAAGGAAACTCCTCGAGAGGGCATCCGCCTTAACATTCTTAGTGCCAGGAAGAAAGGAAACCACAAAATTAAAACGTGTGAAAAACAAGGCCCACCTGGCCTGTCTAGGATTAAGTCGCTTGGCAGATTCCAGATAAACCAGATTCTTATGGTCCGTAAGGACCACCACCTGATGTTTGGCTCCCTCCAGCCAATGTCTCCACTCTTCAAAAGCCCACTTCATGGCCAATAACTCCCGATTACCCACGTCATAATTACGTTCAGTAGGAGAAAATTTTCGAGAGAAAAAGGCACAAGGGTTACTTTTAGAGGTCTCTGGATCTCTTTGGGACAAAACGGCACCTGCCCCAATTTCAGAGGCATCAACCTCCACCTGAAATGGCAGAGAAACATCAGGCTGCCGTAGAACAGGAGCAGAAGTGAATCTCTGCTTAAGTTCCTGAAATGCAGAAACTGCCTCAGGAGGCCAATTCACCACATCAGAACCCTTTTTGGTCAAATCAGTTAATGGTTTAACAATAACCGAGAAATTTCCAATAAATTTACGATAAAAATTGGCAAAGCCCAAAAATCTTTGAAGAGCCTTTAATGAAGTAGGTTGGACCCAATCACAGATGGCCTGAACCTTGACCGGGTCCATTTCAATAATAGATGGGGACAAAATGAATCCCAAAAATGAGATCCTCTGTACGCCAAAAAGACACTTTGATCCCTTCACATACAGAGCATTCTCTCTCAAAATCTGGAATACAGTTCGAACATGTTTCACATGAGAGTCCCAGTCATTAGAAAAAATCAAGATATCATCCAAATAAACAATCAGAAATTTATCCACAAAATCCCTGAAAATGTCATTCATGAAGGACTGGAAGACAGAAGGAGCATTAGTGAGCCCAAAGGGCATCACAAGGTACTCAAAATGCCCTTCAGGGGTGTTAAATGCCGTCTTCCATTCATCCCCGTGCTTAATGCGAATAAGGTTATATGCCCCCCTGAGGTCAAGCTTGGTAAACCAAGTAGCGTTTTTTCACCCTGGAAAACAGGTCAGAAATCAAGGGTAACGGATATTGATATTTCACAGTAATATTGTTCAAAAGACGATAATCAATACACGGCCTTAATGAACCATCCTTTTTGGCCACAAAGAAAAAACCGGCACCTAAGGGTGAAGAGGATGGTCTGATATGACCCTTCTCCAATGACTCCTTGATATAAGACCGCATAGCGTCATGTTCAGGTACAGACAAGTTAAAAAGGCGACCTTTAGGGAATTTACTACCAGGCACTAATTCAATAGCGCAGTCATAGCTCCTATGGGGAGGCAAGGATGCAGATTTACTTTCGCTAAACACATCAGAAAAATCAATCAAAAAGTCAGGAACATCCTGAGCCTGGGGGGAGGCAGAAAAAACAGGAGTGTTGGTATTAACACATTGGCATCCCCAACTGGTTACAGACACAGATTTCCAATCCAAAACAGGATTATGAGACTGTAACCAAGGGAAACCCAGCACGATAATGTCATGCAGATTATACAGAACCAAAAATTTGCAGCTCTCCTGATGATCAGGTTCAACCCTCATTATCACCTGAGTAGAGAACTGAGGTTTATTCTCAGCCAAAGGGTAGAATCGATCCCCAGTAGGGGAATATACTTCTGTAGGGGTATCAAGGGAAACCCGCAACGTTTAGCAAAATCAAAATCCATCAGGTTAATAGCTGCTCCCGAATCAACGAAAGCCTGAGCAGAAAATGAGGACAGAGAGCATATCAGAGTAACAGTTATAAAAACTTAGTCTGAACACTACCCAAGACAACTGAGCGTGCAAAACGTCTTCCCCGCTTAGGGCAGACTGAAATAGCATGAGAGGCATCACCACAGTAGAAACATAACCCATTGCGCTTTCGAAACTCATGACGCTGTGCCCCAGAAACCACTCTATCACACTGCATGGGTTCAGAAGCAGGTTCACAAGGCAACACTATTCCACGCATACTTCTCCGCTCACGCAAACGTCTGTCAATTTGAATCGCTAATGACATAGAATCATTGAGACCAGAGGGGACAGGGAATCCCACCATAACATCCTTTACATTATCTGACAGACCTTTCCGAAAAAGGGCTGCCAAAGCGTCGTCATTCCATTTGGTCAGGACTGCCCACCTGCGGAATCTCTGACAGTATAACTCAGCGTCATCAAGCCCCTGATTTAATGCCAACAAGGCTTTTTCAGCTTGATCAGTGACATTAGGCTCATCGTACAATAACCCCAAGGCCTGAAAAAATGCATCAACATCACTCAAAACAGGATCCCCAGGTGTCAGGGAAAAAGCCCAATCCTGAGGATCGCCGCGCAGGAGAGAGATGACAATTTGAACCTGCTGCGCTGCGTTCCCTGAGGACTTAGATTTTAAGGCAAAAAACAATTTACAATTATTTTTGAAATTCAGAAACTTGGCTCGATCCCCCAAAAACAAATCTGGCATGGGAATCCTAGGTTCCACAACAGGCAACCTAGCAAGATAGGTAGCAATACTCCGAACCTCAGTGGCAAGCTGATCCACACGGCCAGACAACTGTGCAAACTCCATTGAGAGAAAAAAAATCCTCCCCAGCACCCAGAGATACAGAGGGAAAAAAAAAAAAATGCAACAAACAGAAAAATATCTCAGACAACTCTGACAACCTTTTTTTTTCTTTCACAATATTTTTCCCTTCTGTGAGTACCATATAATTTTCAGTTTTAGGCCGGTGATACTGTTATGATTTGGTAGCTGAGGAGTGCAGGTAAAAAAGGCAATACACCAGAGCAGTTGGAATCTATGAGATTGCAGTACCCTGACTAACCACCACAACTAGAGGGAGCCGTGGAGCGTTCCTACGTTTGTCCTAGACGCCTCGTCACAGCCTGAGAAACTAACTATACCTAAAGATAGAAAGAGGAAAGCTATCTGCCCCGGAGCAGATCCCCAAAGAACATAGAAAGCCCCCAAACATGTAATGGCGGTTAGACAAGAAGAAATACTGACACAGACAGAAAATAGTATGAGCAAACGTTGGGGCCCAAACTATCTAAATAGAAAAGGATAGGAAGGGCACTTACTGCAATCCCAAAAAACCCTGAAAAGCACCAACTCTACTAATTTCAAAAACACCTGAGATCACACGACCTCTACCACCTAAATTAGTTCTCTGGTGTAACAAAATCAAAACAGCAGCCACTGAAAAAACTGGAAAAAGCAAATGTACAAAACATAAGTGGCTGAACTAAACTGAGAGGGCAAAAGCCCCCGGAGGGGACCCTGAAGTCCCCCACAGAAGTGCAGGACAAAATGCAAAAATCAAGCACAAAAACAAAAAGAAGAAAAAGTCTTATCTGTTAGCAGGAGATGCAGACACGACACAGCAGGCTACAAAGGAAACAGGAATCAAGGATTGAGACCAGAACAATTGATCACCGGCAACCCTGATGGGAAGGCGACTCCCTTAAATAAGACCAGTCAGTAACACCTGATTCCCAATCCTCACAATCTTCACTGGACAGTCCAGTACCGCTTGTAACCACCAGAGGGAGCCTCTGCTCAGAACTCATTTCAAGTCCATTCACAACAACGCCCGTTACAACACTTGTCATAACAATTAGGACTCCAGGACTTAATTTCATTGGTAGACCAATCCAGTACCGGATTGTGCAATTTTAACCAGGGTAACCGTAAAATCACCGGTGAGGGCAAATTGTTCAAAACTACCAAATCCAAATTCTCTTGATGAACACCATTAACCCCTTCACCCCCAAGGGTGGTTTGCACGTTAATGACCGGGACAATTTTTACAATTCTGACCACTGTCTCTTTATGAGGTTATAACTCCGGAACGCTTCACCGGATCTTCGCGATTCTGAGATTGTTTTCTCGTGACATATTGTACTTCATGTTAGTCGTAAAATTTCTTCCATATAACTTGCGTTTATTTTTGAAAAAAACGCAAATATGGCGAAAATTTTGAAAATTTAGCAATTTTCAAACTTTGAATTTTTATTCCCTTAAAACAGAGAAATATGTAACACAAAATAGTTAAGAAATAACATTTCCCACATGTCTACTTTACATCAGCACAATTTTGGAATCAAAATTTTTTTTTGTTAGGAAGTTACAAGGGTTAAAAGTTGACCAGCGATTTCTCATTTTTACAACAAAATTTACAAAGCCATTTTTTTAGGGACCACCTCACATTTGAAGTCACTTTGAGGGGTCTACATGACAGAAAATACCCAAAAGTGACACCATTCTAAAAACTGCACCCCTCAAGGTACTCAAAACCACATTCAAGAAGTTTATTAACCGTTCAGGTGCTTCACAGGAACTAAAGCAACGTGGAAGGAAAAAATGAATATTTAACTTTTTAGCCACAAAAATGATCTTTTACAAACTTTTTTTTTATTTTCACAAGGGTAAAAGGAGAAAATGGACAGATAAGGTTGTTATGCAATTTCTCCTGAGTACGCCAATACCCCATATGTGGGGGAAAACCACTGTTTGGGCACACGGCAGAGCTCGTAAGGGAAGGAGCGCCGTTTGACTTTTTCAAACTAAAATTGGCTGGAGTTGAGATTGGACGCCATGTCGCGCTTGGAGAACCTCTGATGTGCCTAAACAGTGGAAACCCCCCACAAGTGACACTATTTTGGAAACTAGACCCCCTAAGGTACTTATCTAGATCTGTTGTAAGCACTTTGAACCCCCAAGTGTTTCACAAAAGTTTATAATGCCTGGGTGTGAAAAAAAAAAAAAAAATTCCACAAAAATGATTTTTTAGTCCTAAATTTTTGAATTTTCCCAAGGAAATTGGACCCCAAAAGTTGTTGTCCAATTTGTCCTGAGTACGCTGATACCCCATATGTGGGGGTGGAAAACTGTTTGGGTGCACGGCAGGGCTTGGAAAGGAAGTAGTAACGTTTTGGAATGCAGACGTTGATGGGGGTCATGTTCCGTTTGCAGTGCCCCAGATGAGCCTAAACAGTGGAAATCCCCCACAAGTGACCCCATTTTGGAAACTAGACCCCCTAAGGAACTTATCTAGATCTTTGGTGAGCACTTTGAACCCCCAAGTGCTTCACACAAGTTTATAA
Source organism: Oophaga sylvatica (assembly GCA_033576555.1). NCBI lineage: Eukaryota > Metazoa > Chordata > Amphibia > Anura > Dendrobatidae > Oophaga > Oophaga sylvatica. The sequence continues at coordinate 108,352 of JARQOD010000656.1, forward strand.
TGCCCGGGCATGAAAATAAAAAATCCTATTTTTTTTCCCACAAAAATTATCTTTTAGTCACTAATTTTTTATTTTCCCAAGGGTATCAGGAGAAATTGGACCACATAAGTTGTTGTCCAATTTGTCCTGAGTACGCTGATGCCCCATATGTGGGGGGGAACCACTGTTTGGGCGCACGGCAGAGCTCGGAAGGGAAGGAGCACCATTTGACTTTTTCCAACCAAAATTGTCTGGAATTGAGATTGGATGCCATGTTGCATTTGGAGAGCCCCTGATGTGCCTAAACAGTGGAAACCCCCCACAAATGACCCCATTTGGGAAACTAGACCCCTAAGGAACTTATCTAGATCTTTGGTGAGCAATTTGAACCCTCAAGTGCTTCACACAAGTTTATAACGTAGAGCCGTAAAATTTAAAAATCATATTTTTTCCACAAAAATGATCTTTTCACCCGAATTTTATTTTTCCAAGGGTAACAAGACTCCAAAAGTTATTGTGCAATTTGTCCTGAGTACACTGATACCCCATATGTGGGGGTATACCACTGTTTGGGTGCATGGCAGAGTTTGGAAGGGAAGGAGCGCCGTCTCACTTTTTCAACGCAGAATTGGCTGGACGCCATGTCGTGTTTGGAGAGCTCCTGATCTGCCTAAACAGTGGAAACCCCCCACAAATGACACCATTTTGGAAACTAGACCCCTCAAGGAACTTATCTAGATGTGTGGTGAGAACTTTGAACCCCCAGGTGTTTCACTAAAGTTTATAACGTACAGCCTTAAAATAAAAAATCCTTTTTTTTTTTACAAAAATGATTTTTTCGCCCCCAATATTTTATTTTCACAAGGGTAACAGAAGAAATTGGAACCCAAAATTGTTGTCCAATTTGTCCTGAGTACGCTGATACCCAATATGTAGGAGAAAACTACTGTATGGGTGCACGTCAGGGCTCGGAAGGGAAGTAGTGACGTTTTGGATTGCAGACTTTGATGGAATGGTCTGGGGGCGTCATGTCGCATTTGGAGAGCCCCTGATACGCCTAAACAGTGGAAACCCCCCACAAGTGACCCCATTTTGGAAAATAGACCCCACAAGGAACTTATCTAGATGTGTGGTGAGCACTTTGAACCCCGAAGTGCTTCACAGAAGTTTATAACGCACAGCCGTAAAAATAAAAAATCCTTTTTTTTTTACAAAAATGATATTTTCGCCCCCAATATTTTATTTTCACAAGGGTAACAGGAGAAATTGGACCCCAAAAGTTGTTGTCCAATTTGTCCTGAGTACGCTGATACCCAATATGTGGGAGAAAACTACTGTATGGGCGCATGTCAGGGCTCGGAAAGGGAAGTAGTGACGTTTTGGATTGCAGACTTTGATGGAATGGTCTGGGGCGTCATGTCGCATTTGGAGAGCCCCTGATACGCCTAAACAGTGGAAACCCCCCACAAGTGACCCCATTTTGGAAAATAGACCCCACAAGGAACTTATCTAGATGTGTGGTGAGCACTTTGAACCCCGAAGTGCTTCACAGAAGTTTATAACGCACAGCCGTAAAAATAAAAAATCCTTTTTTTTTTTACAAAAATGATTTTTTCGCCCCAATATTTTTTTCACAAGGGTAACAGGAGAAATTGGACCCCAAAAGTTGTTGTCCAATTTGTCCTGAGTACGCTGATACCCAATATGTGGGAGAAAACTACTGTATGGGCGCATGTCAGGGCTCGGAAAGGGAAGTAGTGACGTTTTGGATTGCAGACTTTGATGGAATGGTCTGGGGGCGTCATGTCGCATTTGGAGAGCCCCTGATGCGCCTAAACAGTGGAAATCCCCAACAAGTGACCCCATTTGGAAAATAGACCCCACAAGGAACTTATTTAGATGTGTGGTGAGCGCTATGAAGCCCCAAGTGCTTCACAGAAGTTTATAATGTACAGCCGTAAAAACAAAAAAATCTTATTTTTTTTACAAAAATAATATTTTCGCCCCCAGTTTTTTATTTTCCCAAGGGTAACAGAAGAAATAGGACAAATTTCACAATAACTCTTGGGGTCCAGAGTACGCTGATACCCCATATGTGGGGATAAACTACTGTTTGGACGCATGGCAGAGCTCAGAAGTGAAGGAACACCGTTTGACTTTTTCAACGCAGAATTGGCTGGAATGGAGATCAGACGCCATGTCACATTTGGAGAGCCCCTGATGTGCCTAAACAGCGGAAACCCCCCAATTCTAACTCCAACCCTAACCCCAACACACCCCTAACCCTAGTCCCAACCCTAATCCCAACCCTAACCCTAATCCTAACTCTAACCCTAATCCTAACTTTAGCGCCAACCCTAACCCTAACTTTAGCCGAAACCCTAACCCTAACCCTAATGGGAAAATGGAAATAAATACATTTTTTTTATTTTATTATTTTTCCCTAACTAAGGGGTGATAAAGGGGGTTTGATTTACTATTTATAGCGGTTTTTATGATTGGCAGCTGTCACGCTAAAAGACGCTTTTTATTGCAAAAAGTAGTTTTTTGCATCGCCACATTTTGAGAGCTATAATTTTTGCATATTTTGGCCCACAATGTCATGTGAGGTCTTAATTTTTGCGGGACGAGGTGACGCTTTTATTGGTACCATTTTTGAGCACGTGACATTTTTTGATCGCTTTTTATTTCGATTTTTGGGAGGTTAGAATGAACAAAAATCAGCAATTCATGAATTTCTTTTGGGTGAGGCGTTTTTATTGTTCCACGTGTGGTAAAATCGATAAAGCAGTTTTATTCTTCGGGTCAGTACGATTGTGGCGATACCTCATTTATATAATTTTTTTATGTTTTGGCGCTTTTATAGAATAAAAACAATTTTATATAAAAAATAATTATTTTTGCATCGCTTTATTCTGCGAGCTATAACTTTTTTATTTTTTTGCTGATGATGCTGTGTGATGGCTCGTTTTTTGCGGGACAAGATGACGTTTTCAGCGGTACCATGTTTATTTATATCTGTCTTTTTGATCGCGTGTTATTCCACTTTTTGTTCAGCGGTATGATGATAAAGCACTGATTTTTTGCTTCGTTTTTATTTTTTATTTTTAAGGGGTTCACAAAAGGGGTTAACTAGTGGGACAGTTTTATAGGGGGGGTCGTTACGGACGCGGCGATACCATATATGTGTACTTTTATTGTTTTATTTTTTTTATTTACAATAAGTAATGAATTTATTGGGGAATATTTTTTTTTTTTTTTAATTTATTTTGGTTTTTTTTTTACACATGTTTATTTTTACTTTTTTTTACTTTTTTACTTTGTCCCAGGGTGGGACATCACTGTATTTCATCAGATCGCTGGTGTGACAGTGTGCACAGCACTCTGTCACACCAGCGATGTGACAGGCAGTGCAGGAACGCTTCCTCATGCCTGCTCTCGGCAGGCACTGAGGAAGCCGCCTCCCTCCAGGACCCCAGCGCCATCTTGGATCCGGGTCCTGGGAGGGAGGAAGCCCTCAGAGCAGCGCGATCACATCGCGCTGCTCTGAGGGTCTCAGGGGGGCGCGCAGGGAGCCCCCACCCTGCGCGATCCTCCCCTGTGCCCCCAGTACACCGCGATCATGTTTGATCGCGGTGTGCAAGGGGTTAATGTGCCGGGAGCGGTCCGTGACCGCTCCTGACCCACAGTCACGGGTGTCAGCTGTGATAATCAGCTGACACCCGGCGGCGATTAGCTGCGCTCCCCGGAGGGAGCGCAGCTAATCGCCTATGACGTACTATCCCGTCCATGGTCAGAATGGCACGGGTTTTATGGACGGGATAGTACGTCTAATGTCAGAGAGGGGTTAATAGTAAGAGGAAATTCACAGATATGGTGAGTAACATTTTTCAAGGGAGAACCATCCACAGACACCACATTAATAGGGGAAGACAGAAGTTTGGGTTCTAATTTTAGTTTTTCCAAAAATTTCCCATCAATCACATTGAGAGTTGAACCACAATCCACAAATACCCGAAACTCCATTAATTCCTCCTCAACAGCAGTGGTAGCAGAAAGAAAGACACCTTTATTGTTTAAACAAGCTATGCGGGCAAAACTGACCTCATTTTTTTTTTTCTTTATTCATACGAAGCGCACAGTTCTTAATGAAATGGTCAGATTTGCCACAATAGAAACACAAGCCCTTAGCAAATCTGCGTTCTTTTTCATGAGAGTGTGGTGTCATTGCTCCAATTTCCATCGGCTCTCCAATGTCAGTACATTCCTTCTCCAAACTTGGAGCTGACAAGGCAGATTTACTCTCATTAACCCTAGCACGCAGTCTCCTATCCACCCGTATGGCTAATTGCATAGCCTCTTGCAAGTTACCAGGTATGGGATAAGCAATCAGCAAATCTTTAACCCTTTCACTTAACCCTGCAAGAAATAAACTTTTCAAAGCTGAATCGTTCCATCCTACCTGAGTGGACCACCTTCGGAAGTGAGTACAATACTTTTCCACACCACCTGATCCCTGTCTCAAACGTCTCAATTCTGTCTCAGCTGATGAAACACGATCCGGATCGTAATACAATAACCCCAAAGCAGAAAAAAAACTATCCACTGATCTAAAGCATGGATCACTAGGCTGCAGAGAAAAGGCCCATTCCTGAGGTTATTTGCGCAAAAGTGACATTATGAACCTATGCGCTGTGCGTCATCACCAGAGGATCTGGGTCTCAAACGGAAAAACAACAAGCAAGCATTTTTAAAAGAAAAAAATCTTGTTGTTCACCAAAAAATAAATCAGGCAAACGTACCTTTGGCTCCACGAAATGTGCTCCAGAACAACTACTCACGTGTTGCTTTATCTCAGCCACCTCCAGAGAGAGTCCCTGCAGGCGTTGAACTAAATCCTGAATCGACACCATGATAGAAAAAGAAAATCTTTCCTTACAGATTTTTTTTTTTTTTTTTTTTTCTTGGCTGGACTTACTGTTATGATCTGCTACAAGCACTAAGGAAAGGTAGGAATTCTGTCCCTACAATAGTACTAAGCTGGATCCCTACGATGTAACGGGGAACCTGATCCTGCGACCAGACCCGCTAAAGTCCTCAGCTAGTCTGAACGAAGACCTATAGTTGCGAGGGAGGAATCCCTACAAGATCTAGGGACTGGGTGAAAAGGTGGACACCTCCTAACAGAAATTGTAGCAGAGAAAAATAAAACAGAAAACAAATTCGTAAGAGATCCTAAGATCAAGCAAAACTGACAGAGTAAGGCACCTAAGCACCCGGCTAGCTTAAGAGTAGATAATACAATGAAGTCCAGCAAAGCCAGAAGGGCGGAGCCAGACTAAATAGGGTAAAAAGGTCATGTGAACAGCAAACTGAAACAAAACCTAACAAGAGGGTTATAACAGTCCCGCCTCCACGGAAGAGACCAGACTGTTCCAGATGGAAAACACAGTCTGGCCTGGAGAGAGATGGCGGAAGGACAGGAGACGCTGTGTGGAGGAGCGGTGGCGCGCAGGCCCCGTTCCCCAAAAAGCTACTACCTGTGCCGGAGCCGTCCCCAGGTCGGGACACCGACCAAATTATGCTGGAGTTGGAGGAGGTGAATGCGGTGCGCAGGGACATGGTCCAGCGCCGTGAAGAGATGGATGAGACGGAGAGAAGCTGGCGTGCCCGGAAACAGCGGCTGCTGTGGGACGCAATGCTCTCTCCCCCAGGAACGAAGCCATTACATGTGATCCCTGTGCCACCACAGCCAGCGGCTGATGAGAAACCGGAGGCCGGCCCCGAAAGAGCTGATCCCGACTCCACCGATGATCCGGTCGGAGGGACGGAGGCTGAGGAGGCCCTGCTCGTTCCGGAATGCCAGCCAGCCTGGAGGCCGCAGCGGAATGCAGTCCCCCGGTAGGGACACCGGAGGGAAGCCAGCCGTCCATGATGGAGGTCGACTGGGACGTGATGGAGTATCTGGACGATGTGACCTATGACATCCAGACCGATAACGAATGGGGACGCAGTGAGCAGGAGCAGCGACGCCAGCAGGAGCAGAGAGAGGTGCAGCAGTTCCGTCAGCGGTACCAGGAGGAGTTCCTCGCCGACAAGGAGAATGTCCGGAGGGATAAAGGTACGCTCCGGGAGCCGCTGCTCAGGGGTGCGTTAGCGATTTTAAACCCTGCAAGGGCTGGGGCTTCATCCATGAGCCAGGCCTATACCAAGGAGTATTCGTTAGTCGCCGGGATGTGGAATCGCATTTGCCCATGGGCCACCCGGGAAGGGATCTCATAAACGGGGACATCGTCAGCTATACGCGGCACTGGGGACTTAAAGGGTGGTATGCCTTAAACGTCACCCGTGTCAGTGACCCCGTCCCCGACGCCGGTAATCTACATCATGCCACAGCGTCCCGAGACCCAGCTCCAGTAGCACCCGGCCGTGCACCAGCATCGCAACCTGCGTCCTCCTCTGCATCAAGATCTTACCCAGCACCACAACCTGCGACCTCAACTGCGCCACTGCGCACAACTGCATCCTACCCAGCAGTGCATCAGGATTGTGCATCCTATTCTGCAACGCAACCGGATGGTGCGTCCTCAGCTAAATCACAGCACAAGCCTGCGTCTTCAATGGAAGATTTGTACCTGCATGAGGCACCCGTGAGGTCCCAAGTGGAACGCACAAGAACTGTGGCAACGCAAACGCAGATTGCAGGCCATGACTTGTTTGTTATGCATTCGAAAACGCACTGCGTCGTTCCAGCCCCAGGAATGGAAGACGTCCTTAATATCTGCAAGAAGGAAGAAAATCAGTAGGACCCAGACAGGGTTTACTGCCACTGTATAAAGTTGAAGAAGTTGAAGAAATTTGCACTTTATTGATATGTATGAAAAAGTTTACATAATTTGCTAAATGTGATGATGTTTGCATAGTATGCATAGAATACCCCAGTTGGGTAATAAGGAATGTAGTATTATTATAATGTGATTTTACTTGAAATATTTTCACATGTAAAAGACTGCGTGGCTGTGGACTATGCCAGCCCAAAAACTTTATTGTAAATAGTTCGCACTTCGGTGCCCCATCTTGGTTTTACATAAAGCCATATTAATCTGCCTCTGAAGAAAAACCCATATGGTGTGGCCTTGAGTGAGGTCTGCAGCAATGAAGTCCTGCAGCCCACCCAGGACCCACGTGGGAGGTTTTTGGTGCGGGTCCTCCACAAGAATCTTGTCTTGTATATATTTATGTGAACAGTATTTTGATATTTTTTTCTAATGTCCATTGTACACATTGTAACGTTCAAGAGTCCTTACCTCCCGCAGGGGATGAGTTAAATTGTTAATGTTATTATTATGCAAAAATGTTTTTCTTTTCTATTCCAGCCCGGGAGTGCTGAGTTTAACTAGGGGGGGATGTGTGGCCCAGCTGCATGTGGCACACATGTCTCCAGGAAAATGCACAAGAAAGGTAATTGTGAAGCCTGATATTCATTCACATCACACACATTTCCAACACTGCCACCAGAGGGCAACTTAGATTATTTTAGGTTGGTGTGACGTAGCAGAGGGAGTTGTGGAAGGAGGAGAAGAGAGTTGGAGTCTAGTCTTGGAGGGAGAGGAGATAAGACTGAAACCTGACAGAGCTCCTGTATCTCACCTTATACTGAAGTGGAGGCTAGTACGAGTGGGCAAGGGAATCACTCTAGCCTAGTCAGAGTTACATCTGAATCTGAAGCAGTTACCTCAGAGACAGTTGCCGGTGTTCTCTAGAAAGTGGAAAGTGACTCTCGGAGCTACAGCGTGTATACAGTCTGACGGAACGTCCTGTGAGCTGCTCTGGACAGAGTCTGGAAGGAAAGAAGGAAGGGAACTACAGCAGTTATAACAACGAGGCAACTGAGAACAGGTCAGTGAGCTCGGAAAGAAAGCTGACAACTACACTCACTGCTACCCTTGCTTATGTTAAGGGCAAGAGCAGGGCGACAGGCGAATGGAGAAAGAAGGATAAGTGACCTAGGTGACAGATCACCTTCACTTAGTTAACCGGACACCGGGGTCCGAGGCATTGCTAGTACTTCACGGCTAGTGATAGGAAACAACGGAATCCTTGCTGGACTTCAAGTCACAGAAGGTAGCCCTAAGTGTTGATACGTAACTGGAGTCAGGGAGAACAAGGACTTTGAGCAGGACGCTGCAATAGGAGGACTTCGTTCTTTCCAACATCTGATTATCAGAGACAGAGAAGGCTCTACCACAATGTCGGCCGGGCGTAGCTGCTACATTAAGAGTTAAACTTGACTTCATGCAAGTTAGGACTCACATACATTTCAAGGAGAAAGGAGGCCTTAAACCTGCTCAGCAATTCCCTGAATGTGCATTCTCCAACCTGACCAGCTTCCCGGGACATACCTGCAACATCTACTAGTAAAGGTATGGAAAGAGACTGACTTGTGTGTGACTGCATTATTCTCTGCACCCTGCAACACCATAGACTTTGAGGAACAGTCCCACCTGTGGGGGACTTAACATCTAGCTGCTTAATAACATCCCCTCAGAAGATTCACCCTGCAGCGCTGGTCTATTTGATCAGAAACCACAGGTGGCGTCACGAACTATTCCTAAAATCCCCTGTAAATATCCCCCATTGTATGAGCGCCCAGGGCCACGGACCGAGCTCTGCTGCCAGTGACATTCCCCATAGACTTCCATGGGCTCGGTGCCGAGTACCCCATAGGCCCTGGAACCCCTGTACTTGGTGCGCGTCACAGGCACAAGCAAAGTCAGGTCGCAAGCAAAGGTGCGGCAAGTGTATGATTGACACTGGGGAAAGGAAAGAGCATGCTTAAGTAGAAGCCTAATTAAGGAAAATGAACACAGGTGATTGCAGCACAGACTGACAGCCCCGACACAAAGTAACAAAATGACAGAAACAGAGTGGAAATTGTGACACTCAGTATGAATTCCCTAGTCACTGTGTGATATTACTTTTCAATGTGCAGTGACAGTGCGCTCCCTTGCTGGTTGTACATGAAAAGTGCTGAGCCAGCAAGAGAGTACACTGTCAGTGCGCATTGTAAAGGAGATAATGTGTAGAGCAGAAATCAACCCTGTCCCTCAAAACAGATGTGCCCACTCTTGCCCGTGTGCCCTCTTGTGACTTCTCATTACAGCCAGAAAAGGAGCGCACTGTCACTGCACATTGAAAAGGGCAAATTTTCCCTCCTTATCTCCCATGTTAAGTATTAAGTACATTTGCAAGTTTTTATGGTTGATTCTAAAAAAATAATCTAAGCTAGGGTGTGAATGCTGGTTTCTTAACCCTTATTTCAACATTCCATAAACCCCATATAGGTTTTATGGACTGATGAGATGAGTGACCTTGATCAGATGGATGGTCCTATGACTGGATCAATAAAAGGCACGGACATCCACTTAAAATTAGACATAAGAAAAATGGAGGTGGGGTACTGCTATGGGCTTGAATTATTAAAGATGAGCTAGTTGGACCTTTTCAGGTTGAAGATGGACTCAAAATCAACTCCCAAATCAACTGGCAGTTTTTAGAACACACTGTCTTCAGGCAGTGGTACAGGAAAAATGCTGCCTCTTTCAAGAAAACCTTGATTTTTCTGCAGGATAATGCTTCATCGCAGGCATCAAAGTCTCCATTGCTTGGCTGCCAGTAAAGGCCTTAAAGATGAAAAATAAGGATGCGGCCCCTTTACAGTTAAGGAACTGTGACCTCTCTGATCAATGTCTGGGAGGATGTCATTGGTGCTGCCCAAAAAGTCGATCGACAGCAGATTAAGAAACTGAAAGTCTCTATGGATGAGTCCAAAGCTTATGTCTTTTACCGAAAAGAAGGGCAGCTATATTGTTCGTTGATATGTTTTAAGTGTCATAAATGTATTTTGAACATTTTAAGTTTGGTTATTATTCTCACTGGAACAGATGAAAATAAACAATTGAGATGGAAAATCCACGTTTTTCTTTTAGTTGCCTAATAAATCTGCACAAACAGATATTATCCTAAGAAAGATTAAACCTCACTTTTACTTTCTGAAATATTCAGGTATATCAACTGTCATGATCCAGTCCAGGGTTTGTTTTCTGCTATCCTCTCTCTGGACTGGTCATGCGGGGATTAATCCCCTCTGCCTTGGTTTGGATCTGTTTTTGCTATTTCAGTCTGCTGTGGCTTGCAGGCGACTTCAGTTATACAGTAGTTCATGCTTCCAGGCTACAGCAGCTGACCTGTATACCCTAGTGATCCTTCGGCCTCTGACTTCCCTGTATTAATGTCTGGCCCTTTCCCTACCCCTGACTTTGTGTACGTTTGGTTGTTACTTTACTGTGTATGACTCGGCTTGAACTCCGAACCCCGCCTCCTGCTTTGCTGCCTCTGTTACTACATTACCGACCGGCTTTTGACTCATTGGCTTGTAGCCTGATTCCCCTTTCAGTCTCACATTTTGCATACCGCGTTCCCGTCTGGCTCTGACCTTTTGCTTGCATTTGACCACGTGTATTGCTGTGACCTCTGGTACTTCTTGTCCTGACTGATGCTGACTTGGCTCGTCTGACCACTCTTTCGCCATCAGGTGGCGCTTGTGCTGCTGCTCTGTGGTATTATGCTGTGTGTGCAACCTCTTTTCCCTCATCAGCATCCCCTGGTGGAGGTTGCGCTATACTGCACTGCAGCAGCCTTACATTAACCTTCTGGATTGATCGATAGCATGGCAAATAATCAATAAAATTAATCATCAAAAGCACAAATTGTCTAATAATTATGCACACAGTGTATGTAAAGATATTTGCTTGCACTGCAGTGTTGTTTTATGTTAGTGCATTACATCATGGAAATTTCTGCTGTATTTTGCGTCCTGTAGTCTCTCGCTGGTTATGACACTTTTTTTTTCATCTTTTGTGGTCGCTTGTCTGTTTAGTGAGTTTTGTGTTTGCATTGATGTCCATACCTCCCTATGTATTCCATATTCTGTTCCACCCAGATTAGGAGATTTAGCCAGATAGTAAATTTAATTTAGTGGTCGTCCTTTTTCTACTGTCAAGCTTTGAATATATCATCATTTATATCTGGAAACTCAACCCCCCGACCTACTGTCTCCTTCCCCATCACTCTGTAGACTGTAAGGCTGCAAGGGTCGGGCCCACTCCCCTCTGTTCCAGTCTGCGATTGTTAATTCACTGTCAGCTATATTTGTATTTTGTATGTAACCTCCTCATGTGCAGCACTATGGAATCAACGGTTCTCTAAATATAAGTAATAATTACATGCACATTACACACAAGTTATGTAGATGTTAAATTAAACATGCGGCTCCATTCCGTACACCTCGTACATGCAGTACAGACCAAAAGTTTGGACACACCTTCTCATTCAAAGATTTTTCTGTATTTTCATGACTGAAAATTGTAGAATCACACTGAAGGCATCAAAACTATGAATTAACACATGTGGAATTATACATTACACTTTACAAAACAGTGTGAAACAACTGAAAATAAGTCTTATATTCTAGGTTCTTCAAAGTAGCCACCTTTTGCTTTCATCACTGCTTTGCACGCAGAAAAGGTGAACGGATGGACTCTACATGCCTGGTTCCCACCGTGAAGCATGGAGGAGGTGGTGTGATGGTGTGGGGGTGCTTTGCTGGTGACACTGTTGGGGATTTATTCAAAATTGAAGCGGTGAGCGGTCCAGCTCACCCTAAACCATCTCGATTGGGTTCAGGTCTGGTGACTGTGGAGGCCAGGTCATCTGGCGTAACACCCCAACACTCTCCTCCTCGGTCAAATAGCCCTTACACAGCCTGGAGGTGTGTTTGGGGTCATTGTCCTGTTGAAAAATAAATGATGGTCCAACTAAACGCAAACCGGATGGAATAGCATGCTGCTGCAACATGCTGTAGCAGGCATTCTGGTTCACTATGCCTTTAATTTTGAATAAATCCCCAACAGTGTCACCAGCAAAGCACCCCCACACCATCACACCACCTCCTCCATGCTTCACGGTGGGAACCAGGCATGTAGAATCCATCCGTTCACCTTTTCTGCGTGCAAAGCAGTAATTAAAGCAAAAGGTGGCTAATTTGAAGAACCTAGAATATAAGACATATTTTCAGTTGTTTCGCACTTTTTTGTAAAGTGTAATGTATAATTCCACATGTGTTAATTCATAGTTTTGATGCCTTCAGGTGTGATTCTACAATTTTCATAGCCATGAAAATACAGAAAAATCTTTGAATGAGAAGGTGTGTCCAAACTTTTGGTCTGTACTGTACGCGGCTCCGCTCCATACACCTCATACACATGGCTCTGCTCTGTACACCTCGTACACATGCGGCTCCGCTCCATACACCTCCTACACACAAGGCTCCTCTCCCTACACCTCGTACACACGCGGCTCCGCTCTGTACACCTGTTAACACACGGCTCCGCTCCGTACACCTCATACACACATGACTCTGTTCCGTACACCTCATACACACACACGGCTCCACTCCGTACACCTCGTAACACACAGCTCCGCTCTGTACACCTCGTACCCACACGGCACCGCTCCGTACACCTCGCACACACACGGCTCCACTCCTTACACTTCGTTACACACTGCTCCGCTCCGTACACCTCGTACACACACACACACGGCTCCGCTCTGTACACCTCGTACACACATGGCTCCGCTCCGTACGCCTCGTAAACACACGGCTCTGCTACATCCCCCTGTAAACCCCTCCTGACCCCACACAGAAACTTCCCCTCATCCAGCACCATGACAACCAGCACAGCAGAGTCCTGCACACGGAGGGAAGAGGCGGAGCTAGCCGTGTGCTTGTGACTGCAGCTACCTGGAGAGATCTCCTTGCAAAGGGAGGATTTTTTCTTCCCTGGACTACCTGCCTGCCCTTCCCAGAAAGAGAGACTTATCCCTGGGACTGAGCTCCGGGGCTGTGTCCCTGGCTCCCACCCCCCGGCAAGCCGGCTGGGGGTGGGAGGCCTCACCTACCATCAGGAGGCCATAACATCTAGCCAGTCCCAGGGAGGATGGCGAGGAAAAAGCCCTCTGGGGCAGCAAGACCCCAGGGACCAAGACCCCTGAGGCCGGGACCGTGGCAGTTCCTCCTCCCGGAGGAGGAGGAGAGGCGGCCAGCGGAGGTGCGGCGGTGGAGCCCCCCAACATCTGGGGCTCCAAGGCGGCAGGGGAGCCTGTCACCACCTATGGCTCCCGCATCCACGGGCACCTCTGCGAATACGAGGAGGCCCCCAAACAGCTGAGGAGACTCCGGGAGGAGTTGAAGGGAGCACGCGTGATCGCAAAGAACAAGCTCCCTGCCTCAAGGAGAGCAGAGGTCTCCGCCACGGTGGAGAGGCTGAAGGGGTCCATTAAAGTTCTGGAACAACGGAGGGCAGAGATCCTGGCGGGAAGCGGCCCCTTTGAGGAGAAACTAAAGAACGACGACCGTTCAGGTACCTGACCGGTGGGTCTCCTGGGGGTCGGGAGGCCCCAGCCAGGTGAGGAGGAGAAGGAGGAAGATGGCGGCTGTGAGGCATCTGCGCTAGTCCCACCTGAAGACCTGGTGAGTGTAAATGCCCAGGTATCATGCAGCGGGATAGCCCCCGAACAAGTGGCCCTCCCACCGGACTCCAGTAATTCGGAGGAAAGTGGGAGCGAGGGGGAGGATGGAGGGAGTGGTAGCAGCAGTGAGGGGGGGTGCCTCATCCTGCAACAAGTGCGGCAGATCGAGTCCCCAGCATGGTTTGGTGAGCTGTTTGGGGATGAGATCTGCGAGGATGGGGCAACCAGGAAGGGGAAGAAAAGGAAAAAAAAAAGTCAAGGTCACCACCATAGACAAATTTGTCTATGCCCCCCTTCCTGGGGCCCCCCTGTCCCGTTGTGTGGAACCCGCTACCCACCCCGGCTCGGGCCCTGTGGTGGGTCCGCAGCAAGGGAGCGGGGAGAGGAGAGTCTGCCCGGGTCTGGGTGCCATGCCTAGTGGTGGCAGCTCGGACTCGGGCAGCGATATGGAGAGTGTCGGTGCCGGTATTGTTGATGGTGGTAGTGCTCGGGCCCAGTCCTCTGTGGCAGGGGGGCTGGCTCGACACCTGGAGTCTGTACAGCCGGACCGCATCTCCGGCGGTGAGAGCTGGGGTCTCTGGGCCCCCCACACGCGGATCCGCTAGGACTGGATCACTTTTGGGGGTCCAGAGACCTAGAAAGGGGGCGGAGTCTGCCATAAGGCAGCAAGTAAAAAAGTGCAAGTTGTTGGTCGCTCCCCTGGCGGTGTCCACGGCAGGGTCGGGGTCCTCTGCGCGTAGATCCAATAAGGGGTCTGCGCCGGGGGCCCCGCTGCCTCTGGATGCTGAGGGGGAGTGGCCAACCTTGCCAAAAGCGAGTGGTGGGTACAAGAGGGCGGTGGTGGCCTGCGAGGGGGGCGTGTCCTCCTCGGCCGCTGTCACACCCGCTACTATCGCGTCTGGTAGGGGGGCATAGCCTTGCGGGCTACTGCTCCACCCGCTATGACTGCGGCTGGTGGGGGCGTGGCCTCGGCGGCGGCAGCTCCGCTCGCTGTGCTCGTGGCTGTCGGGGGGGCGAGGCCTTTCAGGCCTTCACTTTACCCGCCATGGCTGTGACCAGCAGGGGGCGTGGCCTCGGCGGGCCCGTATCTTTCTGCCCCGCCCACAAAAATCATGCCCGAGAAAGCTGGCAAGGGGTTGCCGGGGTCCCCAGCAGGTAAAAAACGAATCTGCAAAGAAAATGACACTGATATTTTTGAAGAATTGGCTGAGGTGAATGGTATGAGTGAGGTGAGTGACATGAGTGACAGGGATATAGGAGTGGATGTGGGAGTGAATGCGGAGGGAGTGAGTGTTGGTGTAAGTGGGAGCACGGGCGGTGAGGGAGGGGCTGGTCCATTTGGCCCCCAGCCGTGAGACCCTGTACTTTTGCGGGGGTCACGGCTGGGGCTCCGGGGTTATCTCGGGGGGTCTCCTTGCCTCCGGACTCTGGGGACGGCGTTTTGCACCGCTGTTTTCTGGAGGCCCTTAAAAAAGGAGAGTGGTCGGTCAATGTAGAGGGAAGAGAGGTGGACCTGTCTTTCTGGTTGGAGAGACATGGCCTGGCCGCCTTCCAAGATAGAAGGGAGTGGGAAACCATTTGGTCCCTCCCTCCCGACAGGCAGGCAAGGGCCGGCCAGGAGGAATGTGGTCCGTCTTCGTTGGAGGGGCGGTGAAGCTTGCCCACCCAGGAGTAGGGTGGTGGAGCTCCTCCTGAAGATGGGCTTCAGGGCGACGGACATCTTTGCCCTGATCCATCCCTCGGCCACCTGTTATGAATGTGCTAGAGATGGTTTCTGAGCAGAGGCTCCCTCTGGTGGTTACAGACAGTACTGAACCTTTCAGCGAGGAGTGGCAATCTGGGTTCACTGACTGGTCTGAAATAAGGGAGGTTCCCTCCCATGATGGTAGCCGGTGATCAATTATTCTTGTCTCAATTGTGGTTCCTTGTTCATTTGGAAGTTTGCTGGAGTCTTGCCTGCATCTCCTGCTTTCAGATAAGTTATTTTTTTGCTTTTCTTTTTGTGCTTGCTTTTTGCATTGTTTTCTGCACTTTTGTGGAGGTCAGCCAGGTCCCCTCCTGGGGCCTGAGCTCCTCACAGTTTATCTGCAGCCACTGTTATTTGCTCATTTGCTTTTTCCTGTTTTTTCAGCGGCTGCGGCTTGGTTTTTGTTCACACTGAGATCTGATTTAGCGGGTGGCGAGATCGTGTGATCTCAGTATTTTTGTAATCAGAATTGTTGGATTTTTGTAGGGTTTTCTGGGTTGCAGAAAGTAATCTCTCCTGTCCTATCCTATTTAGTCAGCTTGTGGCCCCAGCGTTTGCTCAGTCTATTTTCTGCCTATGTTTTTATTTTCATCTTGTCTAACCGTCATTATATGTTTGGGGGCTTCTTATTTTCTTTGGGGATCTGCTCCAGGGCAGATAGCTTTCATCTTTCTGCCTTTAGGTGTATTTATCTCTCAGGCTGTGACGAGGCATCTAGGATCAACGTAGGAACGCTCCACGGCTACCTCTAGTTGTGTCGTTAGTTTAGGAATCTGCAACCCATCAGTTACCAACATCTCAGGTGTTCGGCTTCCCTGCTGTTGTTCCTGTCCTCCTCAGCTACCGAAACATAACAGTATCACTGGCCATAACTGAAAATTATATGGTACTCACAGAAGGGAAAAATAGTGTGGAAAGAAAAAAAGTTGTCAGAGAATTTTTTTTTTTTTCTGTCTGTTGCATTTTTTCCCTCTTTTTCTCTGGGTGCTGAGGAGGATTTTTTTTTCTCTCTCAATGGAGTTTGCACAGTTGTCTGGCCGTGTGGATCAGCTTGCCACTGAGGTTCGGAGTATTGCTATCTATCTTGCTGGGTTGCCGGTTCTGGAACCTAGGATTCCCATGCCAGATTTGTTTTTGGGGATCGGGCTAAATTTCTGAATTTCTGAATTTCAAAAATAACTGTAAGTTGTTTTTTGCCTTAAAGCCTAAGTCCTCAGGTATCGCAGCACAGCAGGTTCAAATTGTCATCTCTCTCCTGCGCGGCGATCCTCAGGATTTGGCTTTTTCCCTGACACCTGGGGATCCTGTTTTGAATGATATTAATGCATTTTTTGTGGCT
This sequence comes from Oophaga sylvatica, assembly GCA_033576555.1. NCBI lineage: Eukaryota > Metazoa > Chordata > Amphibia > Anura > Dendrobatidae > Oophaga > Oophaga sylvatica. The sequence continues at coordinate 125,007 of JARQOD010000656.1, forward strand.
CTGGGGTTATTGTACGATGAACCTAATGTCACTGATCAAGCTGAAAAAACCTTGTTGGCATTAAATCAGGGTCTTGAAGACGCTGAGTTGTACTGTCAGAAATTCCGAAAGTGGGCAGTCCTGACCAAATGGAATGATGATGCTTTGGCAGCCCTTTTTCGGAAGGGGCTGTCAGAGAATGTAAAGGATGTTATGGTGGGATTCCCTGCTCCCTCTGGTCTCAATGATTCTATGTCATTGGCTATTCAAATTGACAGACGTTTGCGTGAGCACAGAGGTATGAGTGACATAGTGTTGCCTTGTGAGCCAGCTTCTGAGCCCATGCAGTGTGATAGAGTGACTTCTGGGGCTCAGCGTCATGAGTTTCGAAAGCGCAATGGGTTATGTTTCTACTGTGGTGATGCCTCTCATGCTATTTCAGTCTGCCCTAAGCGGCGAAAATGTTTTGCACGCTCAGTTGTCTTGGGTAGTGTTCAGACTAAATTTCTGTTGACTGTTACTCTGATTTGCTCCCTGTCCACATTTTCTGCTCAGGCTTTTGTTGATTCAGGAGCAACTATTAACCTGATGGATTTTGACTTTGCCAAACGTTGTGGGTTTCCCATGATATCCCTGCGGAAGTCTATTCCCCTACTGGGGATTGATTCCACCCCTTTGGCGGAGAATAAACCCCAGTTTTCTACTCAGGTGATAATGAGGGTTGAACCAGATCATCAGGAGAGTTGCAAATTTCTGGTGCTGTATAATCTGCATGACATTATTGTACTAGGTTTCCCTTGGTTACAGTCTCATAATCCTGTTTTGGATTGGAAATCTGTGTCTGTGACCAGTTGGGGCTGCCAATGTGTTAATGCCGACACTCCTGTTTTTTCTACCTCTCCCAAGTCTCAGGATGTTCCTGACTTTTTGACTGATTTTTCGGATGTATTTAGTGAAAGTAAATCTGCATCTTTGCCCCCTCACAGGAGCTACGATTGCGCTATTGAATTAGTGCCTGGTGGTAAATTTCCTAAAGGTCGCCTTTTTAACTTGTCTGTACCTGAACACGATGCTATGCGATCTTATATCAAGGAGTGATTGGAGAAGGGTCATATCAGACCATCCTCTTCACCCTTGGGTGCCGGTTTTTTCTTTGTGGCCAAAAAGGATGGTTCATTGAGGCCATGTATTGATTATCGTCTCTTGAATAAGATCACTGTGAAGTATCAATATCCATTACCCTTGATTTCTGACCTGTTTTCCAGGGTGAAAAGTGCTAGTTGGTTTACCAAGCTTGACCTCAGGGGGGCGTATAACCTTATTCGCATTAAGCACGGGGATGAATGGAAGACGGCGTTTAATACCCCAGAGGGGCATTTTGAGTACCTAGTGATGCCCTTTGGGCTCACTAATGCTCCTTCCGTCTTCCAATCCTTCATGAATGATATTTTCAGGGATTTTGTGGATAAGTTTCTGATTGTTTATTTGGATGATATCTTGATTTTTTTCCAATGACTGGGACTCTCATGTGAAACATGTTCGGACTGTGTTCCAGATTTTGAGAGAGAATGCTCTGTATGTGAAGGGATCAAAGTGTCTTTTTGGCGTACAGAAGGTCTCATTTCTGGGATTCATTTTGTCTCCGTCTGTTATTGAAATGGACCCGGTCAAGGTTCAAGCCATCTGTGATTGGGTCCAACCTACTTCATTAAAGGCTCTTCAGAGATTTTTGGGTTTTGCCAATTTATATCGTAAATTTATTGGTAATTTCTGCGGTATTGTTAAACCATTGACTGATTTGACCAAAAAGGGTTCTGATGTGGTGAATTGGCCTCCTGAGGCAGTCTCTGCGTTTCAGGAACTTAAGCAGAGATTCACTTCTGCTCCTGTTCTACGGCAGCCTGATGTTTCTCTACCGTTTCAGGTGGCGGTTGATGCCTCTGAAATTGGGGCAGGTGCCGTTTTGTCCCAAAGAGATCCAGAGACCTCTAAGAGTAACCCTTGTGCCTTTTTCTCTCGAAAATTTTCTCCAACTGAACGTAATTATGACATGGGTAATCGGGAGTTATTGGCCATGAAGTGGGCCTTTGAAGAGTGGAGACATTGGCTGGAAGGAACCAAACATCAGGTGGTGGTCCTCACGGACCATAAGAATCTGGTCTATCTCGAATCAGCCAAGCGACTTAATACTAGACAGGCCAGGTGGGCCTTGTTTTTCACACGTTTTAATTTTGTGGTTTCTTTTCTTCCTGGCACTAAGAATGTTAAGGCGGATGCCCTCTCGAGGAGTTTCTTTGCAGACTCTCCTGAGTTATCTGATCCTACTGTTATTTTGAAAGAGGGTGTAGTTCTTTCCGCCATCTCGCCCAATTTGAGACTGGCCTTGGAAGGGTGTCAGGAGGATAAACCTGAGCACTGCCCTATTGGGAAATTGTTTGTCCCAGACCAGTGGAAGAAGAGTGTGATGTCTGAGATTCATTGTTCCGCGTTGGCTGGTCATCCCGGGATTTTTGGTACCAGAGACTTGGTGAGTCGGTCCTTTTGGTGGCTTACTTTGTCTCGTGACGTCAGGGAATTTGTGCAGTCCTGTGGGACTTGCTCTCGTTCCAAGCCTTGCTCTCGCTCTAGTGGTTTGTTAATGCCATTACCTGTGCCCAAGAGGCCATGGACCCATATCTCTATGGATTTTATTTCCGACCTCCCTGTTTCTCAGAGAATGACCGTTATCTGGGTAATCTGTGATAGGTTTTCCAAGATGATACATCTTGTGCCATTAACTAAGTTGCCTTCCTCCTCCGAATTGGTGCCTTTGTTCCTTCAGCACGTGGTTCGGTTACATGGCATTCCAGAGAACATTGTGTCTGACAGAGGAGTCCAGTTTGTTTCCAGATTTTGGAGGACATTTTGTTCTAAACTTGGTGTTCAATTATCTTTCTCCTCTGCTTTTTATCCTCAGACCAATGGACAAATCGAGAGAACAAACCAGACCTTGGAGACTTATTTGAGATGTTTTGTGTCTGCTGATCAAGATGACTGGGTCTCTTTTTTGCCTTTGGCTGAGTTTGCTCTCAATAATAGGGCTAGCTCTGCCACCTTGATGTCTCCATTTTTCTGCAATTTTGGTTTTCACCCTCGATTTTCTTCGGGACAGGCGGAGGCTTCTGTCTGTCCGGGTGTTGACTCTGTTGTGGAGCGAATGAAGCAGATTTGGGACCAGGTAGTGGAGAGGTTGTCTCTCTCTCAGGAGAGGGCCCAGCGGTTTGTCAACCGGCATAGGACTGATGGTCCTCGGTTTAAAGTGGGGGACTTGGTTTGGTTGTACTCAAAAAATATCCCTATGAGGGTTGCATCTCCAAAGTTTAAGCCCAGGTTCATTGGACCTTATAAGATCATGGAGATTCTTAATCCTGTTTCCTTCCGTTTGCATCTTCCAGGGACATTTAAGATCCATAACGTGTTCCACAAGTCCTTATTGAAGAGGTTTGTCGAGCCAGTGGTTCCTATGGCTGCGCCTCCTGACCCTGTTTTGGTTGAGGGCAAACTGGAGTATGTGGTTGAGAAAATATTGGATTCTCGTTTTTCTAGACAGAAACTCCAGTATTTGGTTAAGTGGAGAGGTTATGGTCAGGAGGACAATTCTTGGGTGTTTGCTTCGGACATCCATGCTAGGAGACTGATCGGTGCCTATCACCGAGCTCATCCTGATCGGCCTGGTTGCACAAGTGAGGGTTCGGTGACCCCTCCTCAAGGGGGGGGTACTGTTATGAATGTGCTAGAGATGGTTTCTGAGCAGAGGCTCCCTCTGGTGGTTACAGACAGTACTGAACCTTTCAGTGAGGAGTGGCAATCTGGGTTCACTGACTGGTCTGATGTAAGGGAAGTTCCCTCCCATGATGGTTGCCGGTGATCAATTGTTCTTGTCTCAATTGCTCATTTGGAAGTTTGCTGGAGTCTTGCCTGCATCTCCTGCTTTCAGATAAGTTATTTTTTTGCTTTTCATTTTGTGCTTGCTTTTTGCATTGTTTTCTGCACTTGTGTGGAGGTCAGCCAGGTCCCCTCCTGGGGCCTGAGCTCCTCACAGTTTATCTGCAGCCACTGTTATTTGCTCATTTGCTTTTTCCTGTTTTTCAGCGGCTGCGGCTTGGTTTTTGTTGACACTGAGATCTGATTTAGCGGGTGGCGAGATCGTGTGATCTCAGTATTTTTGTAATCAGAATTGTTGGATTTTTGTAGGGTTTTCTGGGTTGCAGAAAGTAATCTCTCCTGTCCTATCCTATTTAGTCAGCTTGTGGCCCCAGCGTTGGCTCAGTCTATTTTCTGCCTATGTTTGTATTTTCATCTTGTCTAACCGCCATTATATGTTTGGGGGCTTCCTATTTTCTTTGGGGATCTGCTCCGGGGCAGATAGCTTTCATCTTTCTGCCTTTAGGTGTAGTTATCTCTCAGGCTGTGACGAGGCGTCTAGGATCAACATAGGAATGCTCCACGGCTACTTCTAGTTGTGTCAATAGTTTAGGAATCTGCAACCCATCAGTTACCAACATCTCAGGTGTTCGGCTGCCCTGCTGTTGTTCCTGTCCTCCTCAGGGATCCTGGAGGTGGTCAGATCCTTTTACTCATGCCTCTTGGGTAAGAGGGATCTGGATCGAGACGGGATGTCGGCTTTCCTGGCTGAGACCATTCCTGAGCCAGGAGATGACCCATCTCTTGATGTTTTGGTAGAGGTAATCAGGGAAGAGGAAGTGAGACTGGCCATTGATGGGCTTCGTTCCAAAAAATCGCCAGGTCCGGATGGCTTAACATCTGAGTTTTACAAGACCTTTAGGGACTCCTTGGTCCCCCTCTTGACTGAGGTGTTTAATGAGTGCCTTTCCTCGGGCGCTCTTCCCAGCTCAAAGAGGAGGTCAGCCCTGGTTATCCTATTAAATGGTAAGTACTCATCCCGTATTGAGAATTGGCGTCCCATAGCGCTTCTCAATGCGACCAGGAAGGTTCTGGCAAAAGTGCTGTTTAATCGGCTGGTGAAGTTTGCACCCCGGCTCCTTTCGGGGGCTCAGCACTGCTCTGTTCCAGGCCGCAGTACTTTTAGTTCTGTGCTCGGTGTCCGAGAGGCAGTGGAGCAGGGCAGGGCGGGTCACTGGAAGGGGTACTTGCTGTCCTTAGATCAAGCGAAGGCCTTTGACCGGGTTAATCATGAGTACCTCTGGTCTGTGCTTTTGAGGTACGGTGTGCCTGGGAGGTTTGTAAATTGGTTAGAGACCTTATACCAGGGGGCTGAGACTTTTCCACTCGTGAACTGTTGGGTTGGTCACCCTTTTGAGGTGAGTTCCGGGGTCCGCCAGGGTTGTCCTCTGAGCCCACTTTGATACGTGTTTGCTATCGATCCCTTCTTGAGGAGGGTAGATCGTGGACCGTTGGTGGGAGTCAGGATGGACCGGGCGGAGCCAGGGGCCACTCTGAGGGTGGTAGCGTACGCTGATGACGTCTCCCTCTTTGTGTCCTCGAGAGAGGAGGCGGATTGGGTCATGTCTGAGGTCCTGCGCTACTCGGAGGCGTCCGGGTCCATGATCAACCGGGAAAAGTGCGAAAGTCTCTGGCTGCGAGGGGGAGATCCTAGTTTTGATCTCCCGGACACCCTTCCAGGGCCACAGAACTCCGCCAAAATCCTAGGCATCGAATTTGGCCCCGGGACTACCCCCAGCGAAATTGGGAGGGCAGACTTAAGATCACCGCCCAAAAGGTGGACCAGTGGAAGGGTTGGTCTTTAACCCTGAGGGAAAGGGTCAACTTGGCCAAAGGCTTTCTGCTTCCCTTGTTAATATACCTGGGCAGTGTCTGCATCTTGCCAGAACCTCTCTGGACACGGGTCTATAGACTGTTCTTCCAGCTGTTATGGGGGAACAGGCTTAACCTAATTAAGAGAGAGGTCACGTACCGCACGAGGAGACTAGGTGGGTTGGGTATGGTCAACCCGGTGATGTTTCTGATAAACACCTTTCTTAAGATCAATGTTGTCAACCTCTATTCAGAGTGGGCTCCTCCATGGGTATTCTCCTGCAGGGGATGGTTTCGGCCTTTCTTCCAGGAATGGGAGACAGGAGGGCAGGTGAAGGACCTGCGCACACCACACGGACATCTCCCGGCTTATGCTACCCCGGTTCTGAAGGTGATCCGCCGTTGGGGTTTAGGAATGTGGGAAATCAGGACCATGTCAAGGAAATTCCTTGACAGCAGGGTTCTATTGACCCATTTCCAGAAGCCCCTGGTGCTCAAGGATTGCCCAGGCCGGGATCTGGAGGTTAGGCTTGGGTTATTAAATTCCAAGCGGATCCCCTTGAAGTTTTGGGACTTGGCCTGGCGCTGCTTCCATGGGAGGCTGTATGTAAGGGACAACCTGAAGTGCAGGAGCTCCGATGATTGCGGTTGTCCCCGTGAGGAGTGTGGCGACATGTTGGAAAGCATGGAGCACTTCCTGTTTCAGTGTCCCTTTAATACAGGGGTCTAAAACAGGGTGGGTGCTTCCATAGGTTTGCGGTACTTTCTTAACCGGAGTGGGCTTATGGGGCATTCAGATCTCTGGGTGGCCGAGAACGGAGCACTTTATTCCTTGTTAGTGTAGTCATTAGGTTCCACACTTGGAGTGCACGGAGTTTAGTTTCCACGCAGCGGAAAGTCCTCCCCCAGGATGAGGTGGTTAGAAACATCTTGGGTGACCTGGGGAAGGTGCGCTCTTTGGAGTTCGAGAGGCTGGGTGCGAGGAGGGCCTCTTGGCTTTGGAGGGGTTTTTCCTTTAACGTGCCCTAGGGAGAGCTGGTCTGTGTGAGATTGTTGGTAGGGTAAGATAAGGTGGTGTGGGTGTTGAGGGAGAGAAAAGTAGGGACAGATAGGGACAGGGAGGGCCAGTTTAGGGATAGCTAGATAGTTAGTTATGATAAGCTAGATAGAGTAGGGATAGGTAGGGACAGGTAGGGATAGTTAGGGTCAGTTTCTTTTCTTTTAGGGACAGATTTAGTTGGTGAGGGACAGGGTGCGTGTGTTGGTGGTTAGGGATGGGGCCTCTTAGGACTCCAGTTTCCCGGTGGTGGGCTGGTGTGTGGCACATTTAGCTTTTTGTTTTGTAAATTCAGGAAATAATGGATACTGGGCTTGCAGGCGCTGAACTTGGGCCTTGTAAGTTATGTGGTCAGTGTATAGTGTTAATGTTTATAAATGTTTATAGTGTTGTGTTTAAAGTAAAGTAATGTAATGTAGTGTTCTTGTGTGGTAGGTCTGTTAATGTTATGTTTTGTATATAAGTGTAAATAGTTATATATTGGGGGGTATAGGTTAGGTTGGGTGGGGGGTTTTGTGTGGGGGGGCATGGAA